>JAJQKJ010001585.1:0-81826 GCA_029574335.1 Rana kukunoris
AGTAGGATGGAGGGGCAATTTTGGCTTGTGATATAATACAGCAAAATGGACTGTTTACATTTCCATGTGGGCATCTAAATGTACCAGGCACCTTTTACCGGTGCTGTTTTTTAACAAAGAAAAACCAAGCTGGCGGGGACCACCAGCAATTTAAATGTTTTTTATTTTATTTGTAAATGTCAGTCTTGCTGTTGTACATTGCATACATTGTACAGGTGCGCCACTTCTCAGACAGGTTTAAGGCATCCCCAGGCATGTTTTTGAGACCCCTTTCACACTGGGGTGCTTTTAAAGGCATTTTAGCGCTACAAATAGGGCCTCTAAAGTGCCTGAAAAGCGCCGCACATGCCTCCCCAGTGTGAAAGCCAGAGTGCTTTCACACTGGGGCAGTGCGCTGGCAGGACTGCAAAAAAATCCTGCAAGCAGCATCTTTGGGGCGGTGCAGAAGCAGTGTTTACACGGCTCCCAAAACGTCCTGCCCATTGAAATGAATAGGCAGCGCTGCCAAAGCACCTGTAAAGCGCTTCGGCAGTCGCCATAACATGGGCACTCTTAACCCTTTCTTTTTCGCCGCCAGCAGGCTGAAAAGCGCCACTATAATAGCGTAAAGCGCACCGCTGTCCCTTTCCTGATCCACAGGCTGCAGATTTGAGACGCCCTCCCCCTGCTTTCTGGAGGCTTCTGGAACATAGGGGGTTGGGTAAGGCAACTGACAAACCTGAATAGATTTTTGTGCAGCAGCCAGTCCCTGGGAAGATGTGCCCATTAAGGAGCTGGAGAACACATAAGTAGTCTGGGGCCTCGAGCAGTTTTGTTCTTGTCTCCTATGGTAGGGAGTTTCCCAGCCTGAGGGGCTCTGCCCCTTGTGGCAGACTGCAGGAGTTTTCTGCACGTTCATTGTGGTCCCAGCTTTAGCATAGTTGGGGGACCTACTTCTCGAGATCCTTTTTCTGAAGCTGATCTAGGAAACTCTCACCCAAGGATCTGGTCTGGAGAGCTCACTTAAAGGTGTTGTAAAGGAAAAAAAATGTTTGCTGAAATTACTGTTTACAGGGTACAAAGACATACTAGTTAACTGATCCCTTTTAAACACTTAAGGACCCCCGCACGCACATATACGGCCACAGAATGGCTCGTACAGGCACAAGGGCGTAAATTTACGTCCCCGCCTTCGTGCGGTTCGGGGGTCCCATCGGGACCCCCTTCGCGGCGTGCGGGGGTCCCCCCTGGCTCCGGGAGCGATCCGGGACGAGCGGGCGGGAGGTCGGTGTTTACCCCGCCCCCCCCCGCGATCGCTCCCAGCCAATGCGCGCCACTCCCCCTTCTGTCACTTCCTCCTCCTGTGTAAACACAGGAAGGGGGAAGTGATGTAATCTCCCATCGCAGCGGTATTTCCCAACCGCTGCGATGGGAGAAACACCTCACAGTAAGTCCTGCACCAACACTACACTGACACACACACACATAGGTATACTTAACCCCTTGCGATCTGCCCCCCCACCCCCCCTGTCACAGTGTCACTGAATGCAGTGATCTAATCACTGCATTTAGTGTCAGTGTGACAGGCAGTGTAAAATCAGTTAGTGTTAGGTTCAGGATAGCCCCCGTACCCCTCCTAATAAAGTTTTAACCCCCCTGATCACCGCCCTAGTTAACCCTTTCACTCCCTATTGCCAGCGTCACTAAGCGATCATTTTTCTGATCGCTGTATTAGTGTCGCTGTTTCCCGCTAGGTAGCTATTTTTTTTTATTGCGATTTTTTTTTTTACTAAAGACATGTGGCTAAATAAATTTTGGCCTAAATGTTTGACTAAAATTTAGTTTATTTTGATTTTTTTTTAACAAAAAGTAAAAAATAGTGTTTTTTTTTTTTTAAAATGTCGCTCTATTTTTGTATATAGCGCAAAAAATAAAAATCGCAGAGGTGATCAAATACCACCAAAAGAAAGCTCTATTTGTAGGAAGAAAAGGACGCAAATTTTGTTTGGGAGCCACGTCGCACGACCGAGCAATTGTCTGTTAAAGCGACGCAGTGCCGAATCGCAAAAACACCTTGGGTCATTTACCAGCGTATTGGTCCGGGTCTTAAGTGGTTAAAAATGATTACAAATAGATAAAAATCAATCATATAATGTACCTGCAGTTTCAGCTTTGTTTTTCATCTAGTTTCATGCTTCTGTGAAGTACAGAGACACAGAGTCAAGACAGGGCAGTGTTTGTTTTTAAAATGAAACTGATTGGTTCTGAGGGGTTTTAGACACACAGTAATGACAGCTCCTTGATTAGAGACCACAGAGAGAAGCTCCCATGACTTTTTTCATAAGGAAACAGACAACCAGGAAGTGTGCAGAACAGAGAATAATTACAGCAACATCATAGCAAAAACAAACAATGAGGACATGAAACCAGGACTGCAGTAAGGTAAAGGAAGTTATTTAGCTAAAAAAATTTTTTTCCTTTAGTGACCCTTTAAGAGTGCCTGGTGGAAGTTGGAAAGGGTGAAACTGTTCTGTTGGATTGTGTGCATTAACCTCTTCTTCACTGAAGCATGTCCGGAGGATACTGGAAGGAGACATTCAGTGTTCCTGTGACATTGTAAGTACTGACCTGAGCTCAGGGTCCTTGTGACTGTTTTCTGTTTCCTTTGGATGGAAGATCCAGTGGTAATTCAGACTGGGATAGCTTTTAAAAAGCACTCAGTTCTACCATCTATACTTGTTCATGCATAGAGACTGTTCAGGGAGGCTTAACAAAGTAAAGTGTCCTGCAAATATTCAGTGAATTCAAGTTCTTTAGAAATACATATTCTAACAAGACAACCTCTAGACAAATTACAAAGCCAGAGTGGGTGAACTGTTGCTGTGTGCCTGGCTGCCTTTGCATCAATCTTGAGAAAGAACCAATTAAATTACGACGGCTTCTTCGGAGGTAGAGCTACATTAATGTGTTTATATATATATATATATATATATATATATATATATATATATATATATATTTCTACGTATAATTATAGTTATATATACCGTATTTATCGGCTTATAACACGTGCCGGCATATAACACGCACCCCAATTTTAGGAGGGAATTTTCTGGAAAAACTAATTTTTTAAGTCCAAATAGTGAATGCAGTTAAAATGAAGCAATGTACAAGCAACTCAGAGAGCAGCTCCTATGTTCAAGGAGATACAGATACACAGTACCTTATACACAGTACCTTAGCAGGCAGCGCTGACCGGGACTGTAGCGCGGCTTGGAGCTTGGGGCTTCTATATGTTCAACAGTCTGTGGTGAAGGGGAGGGCGAGGAAACCCTTAAATGCAGACAGCGCTGGCCGAGACTGTAGCGCATACCTACAGTCTTTAATCTGACAGGTGAAGCTATGGGGCAGAGAGAAAACAAGCAGTTGCTGCAAGGAGCGTGGGAAAGGAGGGGGACGAGTGCCTGCCGGAAATCACTGACGGAAATCACCGAGCCGTCATCTCCACTCGGCTATCACGTCACACACGCACAGTCCCGCCTCCGCCATCGGCATTGGACCATCTCCTGTGAAAGACAGAACACTGGTCCAATGCTGGTGGTGGAGGCGGGACTGTGCGTGTGTGACGTGATAGCCGAGTGGAGATAACGGCTCGGTGATTTCCGGCGGGCGCTCGTTCCCCTCCGAGGTATGCTATCGGCGTATAGCGCGCACCCGTGATTTTCCCCCTATTTTCAGGGGAAAAAAGTGTGCGTTATACGCCGATAAATATGGTATAACTATATCTATCTATATATATATATATATATATATATATATATATATATATATATATATATACAGTATATATATTATATTTATATTTTTTTTATTCAGGTACATTAGCGACTTATGTTCTCAGTTATTCTTCTGTTCATGAAATATTTCTTAAGTTGTTTACTTTAGGAAACTGCTTTCATCTGAGCCACAGTGGATCGTTACATGGCAGCTTCACAACACCTAAAGGGTTACAGAATGGCCACCTTTAGGAAAAGGCGAGTGACTAGTCTTTCTTCCAGGAAAGAATCAATAGTCTTTGGAAATGTTGATTCTCCTCCACTGGACTGGATATAAATTATTTGTAAGGTGGAGAGAAGCATCTCTCATTCCCAAGTTACACCCAGAGGCTTCTGGGAAATGTTCTTGTTTCTCCTTTTCTCTGTGGAGAGAAAACTGCACGAGAAGTGGACTTTTATGATGAAAATACAATAAATTATATTTTATAGTGGTAAATAAATCAGGATTTAACTCATTAGGAATTAAAAAGGAAAACTTGTGTAAAAAAAAAAAAAAAAAAAAAAAAAAGGATCAGGAAAAAGGGATTTTAAAGCTTACCCAGCCAGAAATCAAAACAGAAGAAAAAAAAATCTTATGGGCATTGTTGACAATGGTCAGTAACCATGAGGGACCTGAATTGTTGAGGGGTGGGTGGGGGTGTAAGTTGAGTGCCTAGGAATAGGTAGAGGGTGTTGGGTATTTTATTCTCTTACCGTGTTCAGACTTAAACTAGCAAGATCATTTTCACTCAAACCAGTTTTGTCTGGATTAGGCAATATGTCTAGTCTATGGACACCAGTAAACACACCAGCTCTGTGAATACCAACATAAGATTACATTAATGCAAAAAGTCTGTTTTATTTACATCAGTGACAAAACCCTGCAAGCTCTCACCATGTGTCAATGGTGTCAATTAGTGTCAGATTGTCTGCCATATTATCGCAGTCCCACTATAAGTCGCTGAATGCCGCCATTACTAGTATACAAATATAAAATTCCATTATATATACCATAGTTTGTAGACACTATACCGTATTTGCCGGCGTATAAGGTGACTGGGCGTATAAGACGACCCCCTAATTTTTCAGCTAAAATGTTGGTTTTGGTATATACTCGCCATATAAGACGACCCCCTTCCTGACAGGAACAGGCTTTATTCAGCTTTTTTCAAATCTCACTGTGTCCGAGAGGACATCCGTGATAGGCGGAACACTCAACAGAGGCTCTGCTGGAAAACTGAGTATTCCGCCTATCACGGAACTGCGTGAGGAGGAGGCATGGCTTTTGAACAATGGACGCCCGCAGTCTGACTGAAACTCTGCATACAGGTACCAGCGTATAAGACGACCCCTGAGTTTTGAGTCATATTTTTAAGTATAAATGGTCGTCTTAGGCCTCGTGTACACGACCGGTTTCCTCGGCAGGATCCATGAAAAAACTCGGTGGGAGAGCTTTTTTGCCGAGGAAACCGGTCGTGTGTACAGTACGTTTTTCATCGAGGAAACTGTCGAGGAACTCGACGAGCAAAAAAGAGAGCAAGTTCTCTTTTTCCTCGACGGGAGTCCAAATTGGCTCGTCGTGTTCAGCCCCATACACACTATCAGTTTTCCTGACGGTTTTCTCTTCAGGTTTACCAAAACCATCTAATATGAGGTCAAACCTCAAGAGTTTTTAATTTGTATGCAATCAGGCAGGCCCTTGTACTACATGGTTTTGGTAAACCTGATGAGAAAACCGTCAGGAAAACTGATAGTGTGTATGGGGCTTTCCTCGTTGGCCTCGTCGAGCGTGTGTATGCTAAGAAACCCGCGGACCTTCGGTAAAAGTAGCATTTGTAATAGAGATAGCACATTTGTCACGCTGTAACAGACTGAAAAGTGCAAATGTCTCTTACCAAACTTTTTCCTAACATGCAGTAATATGAGATTAGCAAAAGCAGCCCCTGCCGTTGTATGTGTTGAAGTCACCGCGTTTGAGAACGAGGAGATTTGGTCTTTAACGTGTGTACGCAAAGCAAGCTTGTCGAGTTCCTCGACAAGCCTAACAAGGAACTCGACGAGAAAAACAATGTGTTTCGCCGGCCGAGTTCCTCGGTCGTGTGTACGAGGCCTGATACGCCAGAAAATAAGGTAACTTTCATGAAAACCAATCAATATGCACCCATTGGCCTTTTTTACCCCCAAAAATTTGCAGAATACATATTGGTCTAAATTTAAGAAGAAATTAGATTTTTACATTTTTTATTTGATATGTTTTTTTCAACATTTTTGTTTTTTTGTTTTTAGCACAACAATTTTTAAAACTCAGTGGTGATCAAATACCACCAAAAGAAAGCTCTATTTGTGGGGGAAAAATGATATGAATTTCATTTGGGTATAGTGTTGCATGACTGCAAAATTGTCAGTTAAATTAATGCAGTGCCAAAAAGCAAAAAATGGCCTATCATGAAAGGGGGTTAAATGTCATAATATACTGTAAATATATAACTTCATATACCAAAACAAAACAAGAAGACAGTAGATTTCAAGAGCACTGTGGGCTATAGCGGCTTCTTGCTGCACAGCTGAAGAGGAATACAATTCTATGATGTTAAAAGTATAGCCCGAGCCTCTCCAGGCCTATGGGTGTCCTCCAGAGTTGGGGATAGCTGACATTCTTCTGTGCAGAGTGGGTTACGAGGCATTATGGGTGTAATGTAAGGTAGATTAATGGGCGCCAGACACTTCTTGAATGCAAAGAGATTTATTTTCTCTTAAACAGAACTGTGGGAGAGAGGGCACCCCTTTACTAGTTGCAATGTTAATTAGCGGACTCAGAGGGCCAGATTCTCAGAGATACGGCGGCGTATCTTCAGATACGCCGTCGTATCTCTGTTTCTGAGGCGGTGTATCTATGCGACTGATTCTTATAATCAGTTACGCATAGATTTGGCGTAGATCCGACTGGCGTAAGTCACTTACACCATCGTATCTAAGTTGCAATTTTTTACGCTGGCCGCTAGATGGCATTTCCATCAATTTCTGCGTTGAATATGCAAATGAACTAGATACGCGTATTTCCGAACGTATTTGCGCCCCGTCGTCGTAGTTTGCTTAAAGGGGTGGTTCAATCGATTTTGCTTTTTTTTTTTTTTAAAGTTTTATGCTCCTCTTACCTTGTTAAATTATCAGCCCGTGTGTCCTAATCTATCAGCCCCCAGGATGAGATTATACTGCCAAACGATATGTTATATCTGTGTCTGCAGGCAGTTTTCATTTTTATTACTGGCACGCTGGGCACGTTGAAGCCCAGCAGTACTGATTTCCGGGATACGGCGGTGAATGCTGGCGTCCCAGCATGCACCGCTGTATCCCGCGCATGTCCTTTGCTGTGCTGTGTTGACGGCGAGCGGCGCCGTCAACACTTCACAGTTACCATGGCAACGGCCGGCGTCAATATGACCCACTTGCCGAGTCACATGAGCAGCTTGCCGAGTCACGTGACCGCGAAAATATCGCGCGATTTCATCACAGATCGTCTCCTGGGAACGTCTGAACTAATTCCCAGGAGACTGAGCACGTCGGGGGAAAGAAAGATACGCCTATTCACCCGCGGGGGACGATTGATTGACAGGCAACAATATTAATAAAATAACGGTAAGCATTTAAAAAAAAAAAAAAAAAAAACACTGATTTTTAATGATCAATGGGAGACACTAATAGTCATACACAGTGAAATATTAGGGTGAACCTCCACTTTAAGCGTAAGGTTACCCCTTCTATATGAGGGGTAACCTTGCCTAGGTTCGGCGTACGCCATGTTAAGTATGGATGTCGGGACAGCGTGGTGTTTTTACGTCGTTTACGCCGTTTGAGTAACTCGTTCTCGAATAGGGCTTTGCGTAAGTCACGTTCATGTCAAAAGCAATGTATTTGCGCCGTAATTTGGAGCATGCGCAGTGCAATACCTCCACGAACAGCGCATGCGCCGTTCGTTAGGCGCGGGGGCGCGCTTAATTTAAATACAAGACGCCCACCTCCTTCCTACTTTGAATTACGCGGGCTTACGCCGCCCCTTTTACGCTACGCCGCCGCAAGTTACAGAGGAAGTGCTTTGAGAATACAGCACTTGCCCGTAAAAGCTGCGGAGGCGTAGCGTAAATGGGATACGCTACTCCAGAAGAAAAATACGCCAATCTACGAGAATCTGGCCCAGAGACTTCTATAGGTTATCAGCCATGCAGGGAAAGGCACCCCACTGGACACCACATCTGCATTTGTAGAAACGCTGTCTCCTATGGCAACAATCTTGAACAGTTTCTAACAAAAGTTGTAATGAACTCTTTCACTTCTTCCACAATCTCCATTTTAGATCTTCACTCAATTGAGCTCCCGGTCTATCACTTAGGCCCGCTGATCCCCTGCCACTGAATCTCTTGAGCTCTTCCAATCTTCTCACTGAGTATCTTCCTCAAGTGTCACCCCTGTGTCCCTGCTGGGTCCCTAGCTTGGCACTCACAGACACTCTTCAAGCTTCACCCCACCGGCCTACTCTGTCCCTGGCTTGGCATACAATAATGCTCTGCAAGTGTCACCTCCGCTGGCAGGGTCCCTGGCTTGACCTCTACTGAAGTTTCCCAATTCTTCACCATCCCCAGTTGGTGAGAATACTGCTCAGGTACTTGCTTCAGCTACTCAGTGGTCCCTGGTAATAAGATGGATGGTCCCATAGTGGCGACAGCTTCCCCTCTATCTCTGACCAGAACAGGTTCTCCGGCCGGCAGAACTGTTACTTCAGGTTGGACTGCAAGACGCAGTCCCAACCCTACACTGCTCTCTTCTGGATAGGCCCTCCAATAGCCTAACAGTCAGATGTCCCCGAGATAGGCCTCAGGCCTCTGGCAGCCCAGGGCAATACGACACACGTCCACCCAGACAGCCGTCCAGGTGGCACAAAACCCTGATCACCTGACTCCACCCAAATAAATAGGTTCTCCCAGCAGGCCAAAGGAACCCAAGGAAATCCCTGCCCATTGGCTGAGACACCCCATTCATTCCTAATCTGTCCTTGCTATGCCCTTGTCTTATCCAATGTCACCAGATACCACCTAGTGACAGAAGACAGAAGTGCAGCAATTCCAGAATTAGGAGGAAATCAATTGACCTCCTAGCAATTGGCCAAGGCAACTATTACTTGGCAGATAAATTTAAGAGCAACCCTGCCTAAACATCAGGGTGCTACAAAAGAATACTAGAGCCCCACCTGCAGGCTGGATGAAATATTGCCAAATATTAATATGTAGTATTTCATATTTATCTTACTAAAGACAAAATTATAAAATGTTTATTTAAATCCTGAACATCTAAACAAAGAAAAAAAATACTTAACATTTTATTTAATTACCTATAATTTTCATTTCCAGGCTTTTCAATGTTTCTGTATTCTGCACTTTATACAGATACCCCTTGTGCCAACACAATATAATGCAAGCTGTTTCACGCCTAAATGAACCCACAAAATAATTTATATAAATGCCTCACCATCCTCAGCTATTTACGTGTGTCTTTGCTTTTAGCTGAAAAGCAGCCAATTGCTCAGTGTAAAATGCAAGGTGTGTAGCATACATTTGTGCCTCTCTGCACAATCTCCCCTAGGAAGATTAGCTGTAGACGCAGTTAAGTTTGGCACGAAGGCTGGGTTTAAGCCTGTGATGGAGTGCTGCAAATTTTTATTTTATTTTGTTATACAAGTACAGGTTGCCATCTAATCTACCATATTTAACGGCGTATACCGCGCACTTTTTTGCCCTGAAAATCAGGGCAAAATCGTGGGTGCGCGATATATTCCGATACCCGCTTTTCCGTGCTGAGTTTTGAATACTGCGACGGCATATACCGAGCGCAGTACACTCGTGTATAGTCGGGCAGGCTCGGCTCATCTTGCGCTTACGTCCTGGACGTACAGGGCGTGAGCGCGAGAGTAGCCGAGCCTGCTCGACTATACAGGAGTGTACTGCGCTCGGTATATGCAGGCGCAGTATTCAAACTCGGCGCGGGAAAGCGAGGATCGAGCGGGGAGGACGCCGCAGAAGGACGCCGGACCCGACGAAGAGGACACCCGAAGCCGCCGATGGACGCCGCGCAAGACACCAAAACTGTAAGTACAAAAATCTTTTTTTCCACAGGAACAGGGGCCACTTTAGGGGTGCGCGCTATACGCGGGAGCGCGCTATACCCCAATAAATACGGTAATTGACATGTAAGCAAGGCCGATCCTAGGCAGGGTGCACAGGGTGCATTGCACCCAGGCACCTGCAGAGGTGGGGGCGCCAAACATCTAACAGACTCTCTAAGAGAAGCCCTCTCTGTGTCCATCACAGAGGCCCCCCTCAAGGTCCCAATAAAGTACTCTGCTTCTCTTCCTGTATTTTGTTTATTGTTAAGAGATCATGTCAGGATCCCAGGTTAATGAAGACTTTGTGGGGGAGAATCTCTGTTGTTGAGTCATTGCCATAGAAACATTTGTAAAGGGGAGGAGCTAGTAAAATGACGACGCCCATGTGGGGGCGGCAGAAATATTTCTGCACCCAGGCGCCTGTGACCCTAGGATCAGCCCTGCATGTAAGCATAAAGAGAAGCTAGACTTGAAGTAAAAATATTTACATTTATGGGTTAATTACCTCTTTAACTGCTTGCTATCCAGTGTACAAGCATATATTTTGGCACAATGGCACGGCTGCACAAATGGGCGTACAGGTACGTCTCCTTTAAATTGAGGCAACATGTGCACGTGCACTCGCCGCGTACTTAGTGACCTGACCAAGGGACCTGCGGACCCGATGTCTGCCGGTGTCCCACGATCATGTCACGGAGAGGCAGAATGGGGAGATGCCTATGTAAACAAGGCTTTTCCCTGTTCTGCCTAGTGACAGGACACTGATCTACTGCTCCCTGTGATTGGGAGCAGTGATCAGTGTCATGTCACTTGTAGCCCAGCCCCCTCACAATTAGATTCACTCCCTAGGACACACTTAACCCCTTCTCGCCCCCTAGTGGTTAACCCCTTCTCTGCAAGTCTCATTTACACAGTAATCAGTGCATTTTTATAGCACTGATCGCTGTATAAATGACAATGGTCCCAAAAGAGCATCAAAAGTGTCCGATGTGTCATAATATGTGTCATGTATCACTGTCATAATAAAAATCGCAGATTGCCACTATTACTAGTAAAAAATATATATACTGTATATATATAATAAAAATGCCATAAAACTATCCCTTATTTTGTAGACGGTATAACATTTGCGCAAACCAAGCAATATACGCTTATTGCGATTGTTTTTTTAATTTAAAAATAAGAATACATATCGGCCTAAGCTGAGGAAAAAACATGTTTTTTTATATATTTTTGGGGAATATTTATTACAGCAAAAAGTAAAGAATATTGGCCCAGATTCACAGAGTAATTACGCCTGTCTAACTGGTGTTAGACAGGAGTAATTTCAAATTTCGCGCGCCGTATCACTAGTTTGAATCCTCAAACCATGATACAGCGGCTTCGGGCTTCGATCCGAGAGGCTAACATCTTCGTAAGCCTTCGGATCTACGCTGCGATATTTTTGCGGCCGCTGGGAGGAGTTTGCGTCGTTTTGATGCGTCGGGATATGCAAATTAGTTTTTACGGCGATCCACGAAGATACGAGCGGTCTTCGCAATCGCTTACGTCTATTTTTTTTTACGTACTGTTAGACCAGCTTTTTGCTGGTCTAACGGTGCGTAGCCCATGTTAAGTATGGCCGTCGTTCTCGCGTCTAATTCAATTTTTTTTTTTACGTAAGTCGTTCGGGAATAGAAATGTCCGTAAACGACGCTACTCAAACAACGAATGACGTAACGACGTGATTTCGCGCAATGCACGGCGGGAAATTTGCGAACGGAGCATGCGCAGTTCGATCGCCGCGGGAACGCGCCTATTTTAAATGCTTCACGCCCCCTACTCGCGTAGATGGATTGCGACGGGAGAAATACACTATGCCGCCGTCGTTTACTGGACAAAATCTACCTGGATTCCACGTAGAGCCAGGTGAAAAACGGCGGCGTAGTGTATTTCTGATACGCTACGATAATCTAATTCTCTCTGAATCTGGCCCATTGTTTTTTCTTCTAAAATGTCGCTCTGTTTATAGCGCAAAAAAACGCAGAGATGATCAAATACCACCAAAATAAAGCTCTATATGTGGGAAAAAAAGGACGTCAATTTTGTTTAGGTGCCACATCGCACGACCGCGCAATTGTCAGTTAAATTTACGCAGTGCCGAGTTGCAAAAAATGGCCTGTTCATTGGGCAGCCAAATCCTCCGGGGCTGAAGTGTTGTCTCAAACTATAATCTGCAGTCCATATATATCATACCTTCTACATCTTTAAAAATATTGGGCCAGCTTCAGGTACACGTACATTTGTGCAGCGTATCCGAGATACGCTACGCAGCCGCATTTTACCAGGCTCTACGTCGAATTATGGTAGATTTTTGCCCGTACGATATGGCGGCGTAGTCTATTTCTCGCCGCGTAATCGAAATACGCGATTAGGGGGCGTGAAGCATTTAAATTAGGCGCGTCCCCGCGGCGATCGAACTGCGCATGCTCCGTTCAGAAATTTCTCACCGTGCATTGCGCGAAATAACGTCGATACGTCATTCGTTGTTTGAGTAGCGTCGTTTACGGACATTCCTATTCCCGAACGTTTTACGTCAAAAATAAAAAAAGACGTCGGAAAACGTTGATATTTGACGCGGGAACGACGGCCATACTTAACATGGGCTGTCTAATATTAGACCAGCAAAAAGCTGGTATAGTTTTACACAGCAAAAAGATGACTAAAGATGCTGTAAGAGATTGCGATTGAAGATCGTAATTTCTGGGATCGCCGGCAAAAGTTCATTAGCATACCCCGACGCGGAAAACGACGGAACTCCACCCAGTGGCCGCAATTTTATTGCAGCGTAGATCCGAAGCCGTACTAACACGTAAGCCAGTCGAATTGAAGCCCGCAGCCGTATTTTCATGGTTTGAGAGTTCAGAGTAGTGAAAAAACGCGCGTAATTCGAAAGTACTCCAGTCTAACGCGAGATAGACAGGCGTAATCGCTCTATGAATCTGGCCCATTGTCTCATTTTTTTCCCTTACTTTGACTCACTTAAGCCCTGTGCACACGATCGGATATCTGATGGAATCTAATCCGATGGATTTTTTCGTCGGATATCCGATGAAGCTGACTTTCATCAGTCTTCTCTACACATCATCAATCAAAAAACCCGACCGTTTTTTTCTATTGTTTTTTCACCCATAGGAAATTTTTAAAACATGTTCTATTTTTTTTTCACCGATGGAAAACAAACCGATGGGGCCCACACATGATCGGTTTGTCTGATAAAAAAGGTCCATCGGTCCGTTTTCATCAGACAAACCGAACGTGTGTACAGGGCTTTATAGATTTGTTGATTTGTCGATCATGCAAAACCCGCAGCATATAATTTGTACAGCCGAGGCTTTGAATGCCGCCTGTAAAAGTTAGCAGCCCGTTGAAACCATTTTGTTCACATTGCACTAGGTAATGCCCTCCATTTGTCTTCTGGTCTTTATGTACCACGTTTTATCTCAAGGATAATTCCAGAATTGATCAGAAAGATTTCAAATTAAAATGTGGAATAAAAACTGGGTTTGGGTATATTGCTGATAATCTTATGTGTAGTGCAATGAAAACTAAAGCTGGCCATACACGGGTAGAATTTAGGTTGAAATGTTTAATTATCAAAACATTTTCAAATTCTTAGTGGTCAAATTGACATTAATTTTTGAACATAATGACAAAAAATTTGGAAGGAGCAGGATGGAAATTTTTTCTTGAATGAGCTAAATTCTTAAAGGGGGTGTAAAGGTACACTTTTTTCCCCCCTAAATAGCTACCTTTACCTTAGTGCAGTCCTCCTTCACTTGTCTCATCCTTCCATTTTGCATTTAAATGTCCTTATTTCTTCTGAGAAATCCTCACTTCCTGTTCTTCTGTCTGTAACTCCACACAGTAATGCAAGGCTTTCTCCCTGGTGTGGAGTGACGTGCTTGCCCCCTCCCTTGGACTACCGGAGAGTCAGTCTCTACGTTGCAGATAGAGAAAGGAGCTGTGTGTTAGTGGGCGTCCTGACTTTCCTGTAGTCTGGGGGTCCGGACACTGCAAGGTGTTTTTTCACCTTAATGCATTAAGGTGAAAAAACGCAAGGGTTTACAACCCCTTTAAGACATAAAGTGATTGGAAATGAATTTGTCTCTAGGCAGACTGTCCTTTATTGACCCTTGAATAGGGTGGTACAGGGGTGGCGGGGACTCGCGGACCCGATCGCCGTTGGAGTGCGGCGATCGGTCCCCAGAGCTGAAGAACGGGGAGAGCCGTGTGTAAACACGGCTTCCCCGTGCTTCACTGTGGCCGCAGCATTGATCACGTCATCCCTGTTATAGGGGGACGTGATCGATGATGACACACCTACAGCCACACCCCCCTACAGTTGTAAACACATGCAGGGAACACACAAATCCTACAGCGCCCCCTTGTGGTTAATTACCAAACTGCAACTGTCATTTTCACAGTAAACAATGCAATTTAAATGCATTGTTTGCTGTGAAAATGACAATTGTCCCAAAAATGTGTCAAAATTGTCCGAAGTGTCCGCCATAATGTCGCAGTCACGAAAAAAATCGCTGATCGCCGCTATTAGTAGTAAAAAAAAAAAATAATAAAAATGCAATAAATCTATACCTTATTTTGTAAACGCTATAACTTTTGCGAAAACCAACCGATAAACGCTTTTTTCGATTTTTTTTTACCAAAAATAGGTAGAAGAATACGTATCGGCCTAAACTGAGGAAAAAAAAATTATATATATTTTGGGGGGATATTTATTATAGCAAAAAGTTAAAAATATTGAATTTTTTTCAAAATTGTCGCTCTATTTTTGTCTATAGCGCAAAAAATAAAAACCGCAGAGGTGATCAAATACCACCAAAAGAAAGCTCTATTTGTGGGAAAAAAAGGACGCCAATTTTGTTTGGGAGCCACGTCGCACAACCGGGCAATTGTCAGTTAAAACGACGCAGTGCCGAATCGCAAAAAGGGGCAAGGTCCTTTACCTGCATTTTGGTCCGGGTCTTAAGTGGTTAATGGTTGTGGCATGTGCTGAAATAGTTCCAATGATTGTGGCACACCACTACAAACTGGGGTTAACAGTGGTAAAGGAAGAAATGCCCAGAATTGATGTAAGAAAAAAAATCCTGGTGAGAGTGGAGTCAATGGAAGGAAATAAGTTACACTGGCCTAGTGTCAGTAGGAAGAAAATAGCTGCTACGACAGTTGGTTTAGTCTGCAGATGAGTGCCTTGGCAAACATACTGTATCAGTTGGATAAAGAAGGAAAGCTGAGAGGCTGGGGGAAGGGGAGCTCTTTTGAGTGCATTGAACTAAGAGGCCTTGTGTGGCTCTAGGGATTAGAGGGGAGCTGAAAGACTCCGAGAGGTAGGGTAGCTTTTTGGGCTTTCAGGGGTAAAGAGGAGCTCTGAGTTACTTCTAACCCATAGTACAGAACAGAAATACCTATTAACCAAACAAAAAGGCTGAAGGCCAGACTTGGGGAATAATGACATTTTCACTTAGGGGTGTACTTACTGTACTTTTGTTGCCAGCGGTTTAGACATTAAAGCGGGGGTTCACCCCAAAAAAATGTTTTTAACATTACATTCAGCCGAGTTGTGAGATAGAGATTAGGCTGTTTTTTTTTTATTTCATTGCGGTACATACCGTATTTTCACCGCGGCTTCCGGGTATGTAATCTGCATACAGCGCGTCATGAGTTGCCGAAAGAAGCCGAACGACGGTGCGCAGGCGCCGTATAGAGCCGTTTTGAGGGGACAGCAAATTTACACTGTTATACAAGCTGTACACTCACTACTTACTTTACATTGTAGAAAAGTGTAATTCTTTCAGTGTTGTCACATGAAAAGATAGAATAAAATATTTACAAAAATGGGAGGGGTGTGCTCACTTTTGTGAGATACTGTATATCCATTGGCTGAACAGAGCGGAGGTAATGTGAAGTGAAAGACCGTTTCCTCATATCTTTAGACCTGTCACATGATGCACAGACTTCTCTTCCTCTTAGATCCTCCTCTCCCAGCCGGGGGTGGTGATGATGCAGAGAGTGGTGCTGATATCACCCTTGGCCATTATTCAGTCTAGGATCACATCTATGCAGTTGCAGTTGATGTGGTTTTCATGCACGTGTTGCAGTGCATTTTGCGTTTTTAAACCCACGTTTTTTATGTGGTTTTGCTTGCATTTTTCATGAATTTTGCGTGTTTTTTTAAGTCCTTTTAACCACTTGCCGACTGACACATTCTGACCGGGAAGCACAGAGTGATCGTCTGTTCCCAGTGTTTAGGAACAACAATCTCTCTATACTCAGTCCCCTCCCCCCACAGTTAGAAACACCTCCCAGGAAACATTAAACCCCTTGATCGCCACTGTCTGTGTCATTGCCAGTGTCATTTATACAGTAATCAGTGCATTTTTATAGCACGGATCACTGTATAAATGTCACTGGTCCCAAAAAAGTGTCAAAAGTCTGCTGTAATGTTGCAGTCCCTCTAAAAATCACTACCATTAATAGTAACAAAAAAATAGATAATTAGAAAAATGCCATAAATATATCCCCTATTTTGTAGACACTATAAAAAAAATGCTGACTATGACCCTAAGAACACCATCCCTACAGTCAAATATGGAGGTGGAAACATTATGCTTTGGGTCTGTTTCTCTGCTAAAGGTACAGGCCGAATTTGCCGCATTGAGAGGCCAATGTATTGCAAAATCATGCATGAGAACACTAAAGGGGGTCATTGATGGGTCTTTTAGCATGACAATGACCCAAAACATATGCCTAAGGCAACAAAGGAGTTGCTCAAGAAGAAGCACATTAAGGTCATGGAGTGGCCTAGGCAGTCTTCAGGCCTTAATCCTATAGAAAATTTATGGAGGTAGCTGAAACTTCGAGTGGCGAAACGACAGCCAGTCTTAGATTAGGTTGTGTTGGTCTGCAGGCAGGGGGCTTATCAGAATCTAAAAGCCCTCCTTTAAGAAAGGGGGCAACCGGATCCCGCCCTCCTCCATGTGAATGAGTATGGGGTACATTGTACCCCTACCTATTCGCCAAAAATAAAGCAGTTTAGTGTTACAAAAATACAAGAGACATTTTTGACAGGTCCTTTATTAAAAATTAAGAAATGTCCCCTGTCATAGCTCCAACGTCAATAACAATGTCTTCTTTCTCTGCTTCCTCCGCTGATGTCTTCTATCTCTGCTTCCTCCACTGATGTCTTCTTCCTCCACCGCTGAAGAAAAAAAAGCTCTTCCTCTGAAGCTGGCTCCTACCATTCTGTCAGCTCCGGTGTCTGGCAGTTCTTATATAGCTATGGGACGTGGCCATGTGGTGACATCACTCGGAGTCCCTGCCCCCTTGTAACTTCACTGATCCATCATACTGGGTCTTTGATGTCACAAAAAAGTACATAGGCCTTAAAGCGGAGCTCCACCCTAAAGTGTAACTTCCACTCATCGGAACCTTCCCCCCCTCCAGTGTCACATTTGACACCTTTCAGGGGGAGGGGGTGCAGATACCTGTCAAATACCAGGTATTTGCACCCACTTCTGGGAGTCCTCTCTGCGGTGACTCTGCGGGGAGTACGTCACGTCCCGCCCCTGCCTGCTCTGTTCTGGGAAACACTCGGCTCCCAGAACACAACGGGAACCAGTGAGGACGGCGCTGCGCAACTCAATCATGCGCCGTAGGGAATCGGGCAGTGAAGCCGGAGCACTTCACTTCCTGATTCCCTCACCGAGGATGGTGGTGGGGGCAGCAGAGTGACGAGTGATCGCTCGTCCTCTGCTGCTGACATCGCTGGACTCCAGGACAGGTAAGTGCTCTAATATTAAAAGTCAGCAGCTGCAGTATTTGTAGCTGCTGGCTTTTAATATTTTTTATTCTGACGGAGATCCGCTTTAACGTATGGTCAATCCAGAAGACCGAGGACATCTTGTGTTAGAAAAGAAGTACTGCAGGGGTCAGCTTTGAATCAAAGGTGAGCATTACAGCAAATGTTGCATTTTCTTTATTACTCCCTGGGGGTAACTTTATATAAAAAGAAAATTTAGCTCAGAATTGGGCTTTAAGGCTGAAGCAGGCAGAACAGAAGGAACATAACAAAGAGCTATCATGGAATAATTGAAAAAAAAAAAAAACGTTTGTCTATAATCCTTATTAACCTAGCTAAAATGAGCCATGATTATAAACGGTAGTTCTCCTCTAAATTTCTCCAGCAACAGCATAGATAACACACATTTAGGCCATTCAATCTGCATTGAGCGGTTAGAACAGACTGCAAAGTATATAGCAGGAGAAATTTGTTTGTATGGCTTCCTCCGGCAAAGCACAGTAAGCCCAGTTCAATTTAGATAAATGTTAAACCGTACATCCTGAAGCTAAAAGTTAAACCTTAACACACTCACTAAACAGAAAGATGTACAGGCAGAGCAGCATCAAGGAAGAAGATCTAGAATTATTGTCATATAGCCCTCAGCACCATTCACTGCAGTGACAAAAAAAAAAAAGGCTGACTGCTGTTTTTCGTTATTGCTCAATAAAGAAATACGACATGATTTAATGGTTCCTGAGTCCTTTACAATGGGCTGATTTGGCTACTGTTCCATTGAATACAATCCCATTATCTGCCAATAGTGACAGTGATTCAGTTTGCATATCCCCAAAAAAAGCACTCCGAGGCATTACGTGAAAGCAATCAGTGAGCCACTGATTCATCAAGTAAACCTTGCAGATGTGCTGTAGTCAGAAATTAAATGAGTTTAGCTTAACTTAGGTTATCTGTGGTCCACAAATTCAGACTCACAGGACCGCTGTTATGTGCCTTCTGAAGCTCCCAAGTACCTTTAGACAGTGGCGCAGTGTTGCCAACCGCCAATATTTTTACTGGCAGCCAGTAAAAATACTGGCAATTTTGTCCTGCCAGTAAACGCCAGTAAAAGTAAAAGGTTCCCATTAAAAAATATGACTGTTACACTAGGTTTTTGTCCAGAGTCGGCTGGGACCATCAGAGTGCTTGCCACAGTGATGGCTCTAGCAGAGGCGGTGCCCGAGTATGTCGTGTGATGTCATGGTGCAATGGAGCCAAGCAGAGCGGCCAGAGCCTCGTGTGTTGGCATGCGGTATGGGAGCAAGGCAGGCTGCGACCGGGACCATCAGTGCTGTTTAGACTGAAGTGGACTGGAGGGACCACTTGGCTTGGAGAGAGACTGTCACTGTGACTCAGGAAGGGACGTGTTGTGTCAGTGACAAGTTCTCTTTTTCCTCGTCGGGAGTCTCAATTTCCTCGTCGTGTTCCTCGTCGGGCTGGTTTTCGACGAGAAACACGTTCGTGTTTATGCTTAGAAACCCACGCATGCTCAAAAGGGTGGCGCCAGTGGAATCAAACTTCCCCTTTATAGTGCCGTCGTACGCGTTGTACGTCAATGCGTTTGAGAACGACAAGATTTTGTCTTGACAGTGTGTACGCAAGAAAAGCTTGTCAAGATTCTCGACAAGCCTAACAAGGAACTCGTCGAGGAAAACGATGTTTCATTTACGACGAGTTCCTCGGTCGTGTGTACAAGGCCTCACTGTGAGAGTCAATTTTATGTGTGTGTGCCGCCCATTCTAATTTCCTGCCCTCCCGAGGCCGCTCCCTGAGCTACTTACTTACTAATATATCAAAAATAAAATAAGAAATATGTGTTTTGCCTTATTATCTACTTTAAATCACATTGCTAATTTTATATTGTATTTGTTTGTAGCCTAAATAATTAAATTTGCACTCAAAACTGTCATTTTGTAACTTTTGGAAATGCCAGTAAAAACTTGGCTGTGCCAGTAAGTTTTGGGTGTTGTGTCAGTAAATTTCATTCTGCTGGGTTGACAACACTGCAGTGGCAGCTGGTTGGTTGTTTTTTGGGTGGGGAGGCAAACAACCCCCCCTGGCCGCCAGTGGAGCGGCACTAGTACAACTGCCAGCTACCCCCTCAGCACTAACACCCCTCCACCACCCGCTGTCGTTTCCGTGGATGGGGGTGGTGAGAGCTGCTGTGGCCCTCTTTCAACGTGGCGGGCTCCAGTGTCCTCTGCTTGAGTCCTCTCCACGGTGTCTCCTCTCTGCTCCTCCTGGCGCTAGGCAACCAATAGGATCACCTAAAGTTTTGACCAATCGGGAAACAGGTTTCATACCTGCTTCCGGATTGGCCAGGAGAAATATCAGTGTTTCAACAGCTAATATTCATTTGCTGTTGCAACACACCTAGGTGGGCTCCGGACACATCCTCTGCAACCTGAGCCCACATTTTTTTTATAGCCTATTAGAGCCTATGGATCTAATCAGGTGCTTCAAAAATAACCTGACCGCTGTAATTCTTGAGCCAGGTGCCCTGAAAGGGGCCGGACACATGAATAGGCAGTGACCGTGGTGGCACTGCTTAGAGGGGGTCCCCTCATGGGCTGGCCGCCTTTATCCCTCCGCTGTCTGTGTGCACTGTGCAATCATGTTTATGCTTCTGGGGCAGGTTTTAAACCCTGGGTTGGGTATTGGGTCCTGTACAAAAGTTAATCTTACTCAGAGGTCATTTTGAAATCTTTATTGGTTAAAGCGGAGTTTCAGGCATTTTATAACCCCCCCCCCCCCCCATTTGGGATTTTCTAATGTATTTTCGTACACTTTTTTAAAATGTAAGGTACATCATGTCCACTCACCTGGCCATTGGCTCCTGGGATATAAGTGTATCCCAGGAGTCAATGGGCATCCGCCACCATGGCAACCTGAAACACAATTAGTGCGACACGCTTTGCACCATATTTTTGATTTGATTTGATTTTAAGCTTGGTTAGGCGCCAAATACCCACTGGGGGGTGAGCGTCTAAGCGCCGCTGGTTAGGTGTTACCTAGAATCAATCCACAGTAATAAAAAAGAAAAAGAAAAGAAGATAACAGAAAAGAAGAGAATATGTGCATGTGCAAGATCAGAAGGCGCATGCTGGGTAACCAGCAGTGCCGTATCCCAGAAAGAGTGGGCTTCAGATGCCGACACTGAAAATGGGAGCGCACTCGCTGGGGACAGCAGAGTTTTTTAACCACTTTAATACCAGACACTCTCCTGCCCAGCTCCATGACAGATCAGCGGTTTGCCTTGTTTACATCAGCACACCACTGCTCCATCTCTCCACTGAACGATCGGTGGGTCGCGGTCACTGATTGGCTCCCGCTGTGTCCAATCACATGGGTTGTCATCAGAATGAGAATAGAGGACACATCTTCAAATGGGGGCATAGTTCTGGTGACAACCAGGGATTTCCTAACTTTGGAGGGATTTACTATCACTTCTCACCTGTGTTGGCTATGGGACAGGAAGTGAGAGGAATTGCTTTTATTTTCCACTTTATGTTACACTTTAAGTTTTCCTTTAAGGGCCAAAGCAACCAGTCCTGAACTAATTTACATCCAACAACAACCATAAAAACAAACAAGGTCAAGTGTCACTTATACAATCTAAAATTTGTAAAAATATATATTTTTACTTTGCCAGGGATTTTGGTTCTTGTAAAATCACCTTAAAATATAACTAGGAAAATGCATAAATCAGTAGTGTTGCTCACGAATATTCGCATTGCGAATATTCGCTACGAATATTGCATATTCGAGTATTCGCGAATAACTCGAATATTGCGGCGAATATTCGCTATGGCGAATATTCGTATTTTTTCAAATTTATTTTTAAAACAGATCACATCCTAGTGATCTCCATCGACGTCTAAAAGCATTGCTGGTATGATTAGAGAGAGACCGTGGGCCGAGTAGCTGATGCGATTCTTTTATGTTGCCGAAAATTCGCATTGTGAATTTTCGGCAACATAAAAGAATCGCATCAGCTACTCGGCCCTTCTTTTGCATCAGAGCCAATCAGAATAACTCTAATATTCGGCAAAAGGAATATTGCGCGATATTCCTTTTGCCGAATATTCGAGTTATTCTGATTGGCTCTGATGCAAAAGAAGGGGCGGAGAAGATAATCGCGTAATATTCCTTTTGCCAAATATTGGAGTTATTCTGATTGGCTCTGATGCGCCCTTCTTTTGCATCAGAGCCAATCAATATAACTCGAATATTCGGCAAACGGAATATTGCGCGATTATCTTCTCCGCCCTTCTTTTGCATCAGAGCCAATCAGAATAACTCGAATATTCTGCAAAAGGAATATTGCGCGATATTCCTTTTGCCGAATATTCGAGTTATTCTGATTGGCTCTGATGCAAAAGAAGGGCGGAGAAGATAATCGCGCAATAGGAATATTGCGCGATTATCTTCTCCGCCCTTCTTTTGCCCCCTTATTCTCCTTTCTTTTAAGTAGAGTTAGTGTAGAGTTAGTGTTTAGTGCATATTAGTTTAGTAATACAAGAAATGATCACCGTTTATGAGAATTTCGCAATCATTTTCGCATTAGCGAAATTTCGCATTAGCGAAATTCCGCAAATTTTTTTTTGGATAAAATATCACGAATATTCGATATTAGCGAATATTCGCGAATATTCTTCTATATATTCGCGCAATATCGCGAAATCGAATATGGCGTATTCCGCTCAACACTATAAATCAGCCCTTCAGTTAACATCATAAGTTTCTACCTAGTATATAAGTGCTTAACCATACCCATAGACACAACCCATACATTAATACATAAAGGGAATTTTGTAAAATTGCATGATTGGCTATTCAAACCATGTGGTTAGGGTGTGTTAATCTTCAAAGTGTTTCATAGGAATTCCACCTGCTTCATGTGGACCATTAACAGACATCTAAACATCAAAGTATACTAACATTAGCAAATATTGTACATGACCTATTCCCCATATATGACTATAAACGTACATAAAATGTGTGTGTGCAGGTGGGCAACCCCAATAAAGGATCTCAGAGCCAACATCCGCTAAAAAATCTGGCGTTGGCTCTGTGATCCCTCCTTTGGGCTTACAGTGCAGGTAAATTCATGGCTGGTAATTCCCATGGCTTTGTCTGGAACCAACTAAACCAGAAATGTACAAATCATGTGCCAACCAGTGACCCTTTACCAAAAATGTGTATTTCAAAGTACTTCAACCACTGTGACAACAACAGCTTGTCTGAAAAAACAGGCTTATCCTGTTCCAGCCATACCCCTTTTGGGGTCCCAAATAGTACCGAAGACCCTCTAAGGCCTTTCCACTTAAAGTGATAGTAAACCGCTGAAAAAAAAAAAATCAAGACAATAGCATAATAATAACAGCTAGTGCTTATCTTAGAACGAGGCCCCGCAGCGCGCACGGTCACCACTGAGGGAGCCGACATGTTCCCTCTGCGTTTCTTCCGGGTTCGCTGGCTCCGGCGCAGTGAGTGGCTGAAGCCGCGATGGCGTTCCGGCAAGGAGCACTGAATTTGCGGCATGATCGGCCAGGCCTTTAGAGCGCATGAGCCGATGACATCAGTGGCTGCATGCAAGGTGATGATCTCCTAAACTGTACAGGTTTAGTAGATATTAATTTTACCTACAGGTAAGCCTTATTATAGGCTTGTCTGCAGGTAAAAATAACCAAGCGGGGGATAAAACTGGAAAATCTAATTAGTTTTGAACTAATATTTAAGGAATCATTTGCAAACCCAATAATAACTCAGTTGGCATAGCTCATTATGGAATATCAGATTTGTCTGCATTGCAGCTTAGATGCAAAAACTTTTGTTGGACCCAGTTTTGCCTATTCTTTCGGGTAATACTGTCTTTATAATGACAATACATAGACATTTTTTTATTTTATTTTATTTAAAAAAAAGAGAAAGTTTTACCTTTCAAATCCTGTGAAGACTTTTTGCACTCCACTGTGGATCATATAAAGCTGGGAGAGGGCAAGCAAGTCAGGCACAAAAAAAATAAAGTCATATAAAAATCCTGCTGGAGGCATGGTGGTAATGTACGTTAAATTGTCTGGCTAGCAGTGAAAAATAGAACATTGCTACACTGGCCACAGATTGGATTCTGTACCCGCTGCAGCTGGCTTTGCATACATAATGAATTTTAAATGCAGTGACATTAGAGGAGACAAATGTAAGCGACTATGTCATTTCCCAAGCACAGATCACGGCACAAAATACTTATTCGCCAGTGCTCGGGCGGGAGCTCCGTCTGCTGATTGGGGCTGTAAATATATTCAGGTTATTTGTGCGTGTAATTTTCACTATTTATGCTGACAGATACGTCCTCCAACAAATACACAGGAATGCTGAATGCGCTGACCCATAGTGCTTTGCAGCTTTTCAGTGGGCGCTGGCCAAAGATTCTGGGGCTCAATGGAAGATTCACTTACTAAATTTCTATTAGTTGCACTGCAGGATAAAAACAACAATCAAGTGTATGCATTTTAGCCATTCATAACTCTAATCTTAACAGCTATAACTAAGGCAAGGATTGGCGGAAATACATACCAATTTCATGACATAAATATAATTTTTCCTTTTTTTTGCAGATACTTCCTCCTACACTCAAATAATAGTGATGAGATCTGTGGCTGAATGCACTGACCCATAATGCTTTTACAGCATCCAGACCCTAGTGGGTAATGGGCAAAAATTTGGGGACTCAACAGAAGATTTACTTACAATATCATTACTGGTTATATGGATAAAAGATATAGCGCTCATTCAAATAAACAAAAAATATATAAAGCAGCAATAAAAAAGGTGTTAGACTACACCAAGACAATGTATACGGAAAAAATATTGCGGTAAAGACTGATGATCAAATTGCAATATATCAGACAACTGCAAATAATGAGGGTAAGGGCGTCCTAAATGATATACAAATGATGTGCAAAAATCAAAAAACATAGATTCAAATGTTCTATATCAAGTAGTCTCAAATGTTCAATATCAAGTAGTTTCACAAAAATGTGCAAAGTCCACCAAAAGGTTTAAATTCATGTATTGGAAGGTTCCCAGGTGAGGATGATAAAATAAAACACTCCGGACACAGTGCTACAGATAGAACCTCCACCACACGTATATGTATAGCCTCTTACCAGATACGAACAAAATAACAGCATTCAGAGATAGACATAAAGTCCTGCGAGGGCTCTCGGTCACAGTCACCTGGATGAAGACAATCTCCTCGCACATTCAATGTGCATCAAAATATGTACAGTAGACAACAGAAGGCTCACATAGTGTGAATCGTTCATTTAATGGTAAATTATAAAAATAACAATATGCACTTACAGAAAGATTTGTAGTAAAAGCATGGATAAAAAAGTAGCCGGCCGGCTAGCAAACACAGCCCGTATCTTCCGTCTCCTCCCTACGTTTCGTCTCAACTGGGACGTGTTCACGGGATACAGGCGGCGTGCTGAATCACCGCATATGAAGACCTGACGTGGAGTGCAGCCTCGATGTGAGTAACACCAAGCACTCCGCCCGCCATCTTGGAAACTGGAATCGACATCTCATATGACAGTAATTAATCCGCCAATATGAGAAATTTGCCAATCAGTCTGAAAACCTTTGAACAAACTACCGGCAAATAAGCTCAGTAAATAAATGTTATATATAAATAAAAATATATTTAAAAATTAAAAAATTACTAATGTATGTAGGAGAAGTTGAACTGTCATTCCTTATGCAAACAAACAAGGCAAGCGCCACAATGAGAGAGATAGCACTTCCTACAGCTAGGTGGAACTCACATCAAGTTTTGCTTCCCACTTACAAAACCAGATTATAACAAAATACATAAAAAGAACTCATAAATATTACATAAATAAATAAATACCGATTAACAAAAACCGGAAGTCATGTTAATAAACAGATGCTGTGCTAAAAATATGATTTAAAAATGCAAAACCCTACTTTATTGAGACTTACTTTTTAAACATAATCTAAACATGGAGGACTCAACTCATTTGAAAACCCTCACAAAGGTAAATCTTTATGCCATTATGAGTTAACTATGAAACAATTTACGTCTACTTCTATATTAAGCCCCAACGGTGTGAAGCATTTTAATTCATACACCTAGGACATTTCCAACTTGGAAATGGTTCTTACTAGATGGCTACCCCTCCAGTGGGGACTGAATTTGTCAATGCCTAAAAATATAGTATTTTTAGGGTCCTTTTTGTGGGTGGTAAGATAATGCTTAGACACGGAGTGTTTGGTGTACCCCAACCTAATGTTGTTAATGTGTTCGTTCAAGCGAACTTGTAGGGGGCGTTTAGTCCTGCCTACATATTGCAAGCCACATGGACATTGCAACAAATATACCACCCCCTTGGTGGAACATGTAATGAAGGGTTTAATGGGGTAACTTCTGGATGTCTGTGTGGAACTAAAAGTCGTCGTTCTTCTTGAAACACAGCCATTAAGTGAACACACTTGGCACCTACCACATTTATAGTATCCTGTAAGGCCAGATAAAAATCTAGATTCCATACTAGGGGGGTTCATAATGTTGGGGGCTATTTTATCTTTGAGTGATGGTGCACCCCTAAAGGCAACCTGTGGTTTAATTGGTAATACACTTCCCAATACTTTGTCATTTTTTTAAATATGCCAGTGTTTGTTGACAATGTGTTTAATATTGGCATGTTGGCAGGAATAATTGGTGATAAAGGGATTTCGAAATTTATTAGTTGATACTTTATCTGTCTTTTCTGTCAGTAGATCCACTCTATTGACTTCCTGAACCAAGGCCAAAGTATTGCTCAGAGCATCTTTCGAATAGCCCTTTTCCAAAAATCTTGAAGTGAGGATGTCAGCCTGTTCTACAAAGGTTTTATCTTCAGTGCAATTGCGTTTTAGGCGCAGATATTGGCTTTTAGGCACTGATTTAAGCCATGAGGAATGATGGCAGCTGGTGTTAGGAATAAATGCGTTTCTGTCAGTTGTCTTAAAAAATGTTGATGTAATGAAATGACCATCTTTGACAGAAATCGTTAGGTCCAAGAAATTAATCACGTCAGGACTCACTTCATAACTTAAATGTATCCCTCTATTGTTCATATTCAGGGAGGCCATGAACAGATTTAGATCGGATTCAGTGCCATCCCATAGGAGGGGGATGTCGTCAATGTACATGGCCCACAGAATAATGTGGGGCCTAGTACCTGCACTGACGACATCCTCCTCCCATTTGGCCATAAAGAGGTTGGCCAAACTGGGGGCATATTTGGCCCCCATGGCCACCCCTCTGTCCTGTCTGAAGAACTTCCCATCAAACCAAAAGAAATTGTGCATAGCGGCATATTCTAGAAGTTCCATAATACACAAAATCTGTTTAGTGGGTAAACCTGAATCTCTCCTCAGGAAATGAAAAACTGATTCCAAACCCAGTTGGTGTGGGATAACGGTATAGAGTGAAGTTACAACCGCAGTTACCAACAATAGGCCTGAAGACGGAGTAAGGTTAGTCAATATATTGATAATTTGCCTGGTATCCTTTACATACGAGGGCATATTTCTAACCAGGGGTTGTAGATAAAAATCAATGTACTTGCCCACCCGGGACGTAATGGAGTCAATTCCACTAACTATAGGGCGTCCCGGGGGGCAAGTCGGATCCTTATGTACCTTTGGGAGGTAATATATAATCGGAATCTTAGGGCATTTGGGGACAAGGAATGCCTTTTCTTTGGTGTTAAGAATCCCAAGGTCAAAACCTTTGGAGACAAGTTTACCCAGCTTCTTTTTGTATTTGTCATTAGGATTCAAACGTAGAGGGGTATAGGTGTCTGTATCTGAAAATAAACGTTCCATCTCATTCATATAGTCAGTTTTGTTGAGGACAACTATACCCCCCCCCCCCTTATCCGCCGGACGGCTAATGATGTCCTTGTTGGCACAAAGAGTTTCAATACCCTTCACTATAGTCTGTTTGTTTTTAACTTGTTTAATTCTAATGTCCTCCAGATCTTTTAAGGCAAGGTCTCTGAAAACTTTCAGTGACGGAGCCAAGTGTCCAGGGGGATTATATACAGAGGCATTGGATAGGCCTGAGTGCATATAGTTCTGCAAAGGGGTTTTAGAAGAATTAAAAGGATTGGATATCATATAACGTTGAATATTGAGCTTTCGAACGTATTTGTGTATATCCATATAGGTTGAGAATTTATTTAAATTCTTAGTGGGGGCATATTTTAGCCCTTTATCCAAAACAGTCAGTTCAGGTTCAGTAAGGGAGTGGGTACTCAAATTAAAAATACCAGCCCCCGTTACTTTCTCGGTCTTTTGGGACTGAATGCGCCACCCCCCTCTGGTCCCTCTTTTAGTTCTCCTACTCTTTTTATGCCTTGGCCGGCACGGGGAAAACCCCACTGAGGTTGAGGTTGCGAATATCCCCCGGGACGCCCTATAGTTAGTGGAATTGACTCCATTACGTCCCGGGTGGGCAAGTACATTGATTTTTATCTACAACCCCTGGTTAGAAATATGCCCTCGTATGTAAAGGATACCAGGCAAATTATCAATATATTGACTAACCTTACTCCGTCTTCAGGCCTATTGTTGGTAACTGCGGATGTAACTTCACTCTATACCGTTATCCCACACCAACTGGGTTTGGAATCAGTTTTTCATTTCCTGAGGAGAGATTCAGGTTTACCCACTAAACAGATTTTGTATATTATGGAACTTCTAAAATATGCCGCTATGCACAATTTCTTTTGGTTTGATGGGAAGTTCTTCAGACAGGACAGAGGGGTGGCCATGGGGGCCAAATATGCCCCCAGTTTGGCCAACCTCTTTATGGCCAAATGGGAGGAGGATGTCGTCAGTGCAGGTACTAGGCCCCACATTATTCTGTGGGCCAGGTACATTGACGACATCCTCCTCCTATGGGATGGCACTGAATCCGATCTAAATCTGTTCATGGCCTCCCTGAATATGAACAATAGAGGGATACATTTAAGTTATGAAGTGAGTCCTGACGTGATTAATTTCTTGGACCTAACGATTTCTGTCAAAGATGGTCATTTCATTACATCAACATTTTTTAAGACAACTGACAGAAACGCATTTATTCCTAACACCAGCTGCCATCATTCCTCATGGCTTAAATCAGTGCCTAAAAGCCAATATCTGCGCCTAAAACGCAATTGCACTGAAGATAAAACCTTTGTAGAACAGGCTGACATCCTCACTTCAAGATTTTTGGAAAAGGGCTATTCGAAAGATGCTCTGAGCAATACTTTGGCCTTGGTTCAGGAAGTCAATAGAGTGGATCTACTGACAGAAAAGACAGATAAAGTATCAACTAATAAATTTCGAAATCCCTTTATCACCAATTATTCCTGCCAACATGCCAATATTAAACACATTGTCAACAAACACTGGCATATTTTAAAAAATGACAAAGTATTGGGAAGTGTATTACCAATTAAACCACAGGTTGTCTTTAGGGGTGCACCATCACTCAAAGATAAAATAGCCCCCAACATTATGAACCCCCCTAGTATGGAATCTAGATTTTTATCCGGCCTTACAGGATACTATAAATGTGGTAGGTGCCAAGTGTGTACACTTAATGGCTGTGTTTCAAGAAGAACGACGACTTTTAGTTCCATACAGACATCCAGAAGTTACCCCATTAAACCCTTCATTACATGTTCCACCAAGGGGGTGGTATATTTGTTGCAATGTCCATGTGGCTTGCAATATGTAGGCAGGACTAAACGCCCCCTACAAGTTCGCTTGAACGAAAACATTAACAACATTAGGTTGGGGTACACCAAACACTCCGTGTCTAAGCATTATCTTACCACCCACAAAAAGGACCCTAAAAATACTATGGGGCAGATTCACGTAGATCGGCGCATTATCATTCCGGCGTAGCGCACCACTTTTCCGTTAGACTTGCGCAATCTAGCCGCGTAATCCGGCGATTCACGTAGCTTTTACGCAAGAGCTTGCGCAAACGTAAGGTTTTTTCCGGAGGCGTAAGGAGGAGTAATACAAATTGGGAGGGACGTGGGCGTGTTACATTGAAATGAGCCGTGACCCCATGCAAATGAAGGGCCGGCCGACTCGCGCATGCGCGCGTGAAGGAAACCATGTCAGCTCCGTTGTGCGCATGCTCACAACTCGGGAGCGGCGCAATCAGTGAAATTGGAAATGGACTAGGGCAACTTTATGAACTACGCAGACAGCATAAATAGACACACACAAATGCACTTCCTTTGCAAAAATACATCCCTTTGTATCCCTCCCTATACAGCAAGGTGCTTTTGTTTGTTTGTGTCTTTGAGATATTTGGGGACTGTTTTGCAGAGTGATTTTTGTCTTTTATGTGTTTTCTTTGTTGTTATTTTGTTTAAATTATATTTTTGCTGGGCATTTTTTATTTACATTATATTTTTGCTGGGCATTTTTTTTTTTTCCTCGTCATTTATTTAATTTTTTTGGTTCTGTTTGTGTATGATTTTGGAATGTGGGGGTGATATTCCTGCGGGAAAAGGGGTGTCACCCTCATTTGTGGTGGAGAAGTGATCCCCAGGTCTGTGTGAATGGTGTATGAATGTACAGTGACATAATTGGAGCCGTGGCGTGGCGTTGCAGCTCACAAGTCCTGCATGGTGGACTGGTGCCAATCCAATGTGATGAGGATGTGGGGTGTGTGTGCTAGGGACCACAGTGGTGTGCATGCATGCATTCTCATTGTGCCATGATTAATGTGTGTGTTTAACGTGCAAAGATGCATAATGTGAGCTGGCATGAGATGGGGTCATGAGATGGGGTACCAGTGCATATGCAGAGTCACCTTGAAGGGAAAAGACAGGAGGATGTTAGTCATGCATGTGCCACTTGTGAGGTGTGCATCACGGGAGGGGATAGTCATGCCTGACTCCCATGTCACTCACCAACCAGCCAGCTGTCCCCATACATGTTCTGTTCGAAATCTGTGGGGATGGGGCTCTGATTGTATATGTAGCTGTCATGGGTGTCATGGGTGGTGCCATGTGTTGGGCTGCTGATGTCCTCCTGCAGGGTTGTGGTAATTCCATGATGGCATGAGGGGGGAATCTGAAGATGCGAGACACCTCAGAATCACTCATGCCAAAGATGTCTATGCGTGTGTGATATATCAAGTGAAGAGTGAGGGGCTTGTATCAGATAAGAATATTGTATTAGATTAATTTAAATTGTAAATTTTATGTAAGCAAATAAAAAAAAAAAAAAAAAAATCTCCCGTGCCCTCCTTAGTGCCATCCTCCGTGCCCTCATCCTTCTTTGTTCATCTAAAGTCAGTAGTATAGCTATGCGCGACGATGCCCCTGGCATGTTGGCATACAGATTGTTGGGCAACACGTGTGACTGCTGAACTCCTCACTAACAGTGTTGCTTTATCTGACAATTAGACTTTTTTTCAAAATTTAGACCAGCTTTTAGGTCCTCTAACTTTAGACAGAACATTTTGCAGTTGCGCACATCGCGTAGCCTGCGCAGCAACTGCGTTTTTTTGTGAATCCCCGTAACTCCCTCATTAGCATATTTGACTAGCAAATCAATGGTGTGTCTAGCGCAGTTTTGCGCGAAGGGAAGCGAATGTCTAATTCAATTACGCCGGACCAAAAAACGTAGATTTCTGGCGTATATTGTTTTGTGAATCGCGTCCAACTATACGCACGCGCACATTTAGACTTACGCACGCGCAACAGCAGTTGTGCAGGCGTAATCGCTCTGTGAATCTGGCCCTATATTTTTAGGCATTGACAAATTCAGTCGCCACTGGAGGGGTAGCCATCTAGTAAGAACCATTTCCAAGTTGGAAATGTCCTGGGTGTATGAATTAAAATGCTTCACACCGTTGGGGCTTAATATAGAAGTAGACGTAAATTGTTTCATAGGTAACTCATAATGGCATAAAGATTTACCTTTGTGAGGGTTTTCAAATGAGTTGAGTCCTCCATGTTTAGATTATGTTTAAACAGTAAGTCTCAATAAAGTAGGGTTTTGCATTTTTAAATAATATTTTTAAGCACAGCATCTGTTTATTAACATGACTTCCGGTTTTTGTTAACCGGTATTTATTTATTTATGTAATATTTATGAGTTCTTTTTATGTATTTTGTTATAATCTGGTTTTGTAAGTGGGAAGCAAAACTTGATGTGAGTTCCACCTAGCTGTAGGATGTGCTATCTCTCTCATTGTGGTGCTTGCCTTGTTTGTTTGCATAAGGAATGACAGTTCAACTTCTCCTACATACATAAGTAATTTTTTAATTTTTAAATATATTTTTATTTATATATAACATTTATTTACTGAGCTTATTTGCCGGTAGTTTGTTCAAAGGTTTTCAGACTGATTGGCAAATTTCTCATATTGGCGGATTAATTACTGTCATATGAGATGTCGATTCCAGTTTCCAAGATGGCGGGCGGAGTGCTTGGTGTTACTCACATCGAGGCTGCGCTCCACGTCAGGTCTTCATATGCGGTGATTCCCGTGAACACGTCCCAGTTGAGACGAAACGTAGGGAGGAGACGTGCTGTCGTCACTGCGCATACGATCCATACCCGGAAGATACGGGCTGTGTTTGCTAGCCGGCCGGCTACTTTTTTATCCATGCTTTTACTACAAATCTTTCTGTAAGTGCATATTGTTATTTTTATAATTTACCATTAAATGAACGATTCACACTATGTGAGCCTTCTGTTGTCTTCTGTACATATTTTGATGCGCATTGAATGTGCGAGGAGATTGTCTTCTTCCAGGTGACTGTGACCGTGAGCCCTCGCAGGACTTTATGTCTATCTCTGAATGTTGTTATTTTGTTCGTATCTGGTAAGAGGCTATACATATACGTGTGGTGGAGGTTCTATCTGTAGCACTGTGTCCGGAGTGTTTTATTTCATCATCCTCACCTGGGAACCTTCCAATTCATGAATTTAAACCTTTTGGTGGACTTTGCACATTTTTGTGAAACTACTTGATATTGAACATTTGAGACTACTTGATATAGAACATTTGAATCTATGTTTTTTGATTTTTGCACATCATTTGTATATCATTTAGGACGCCCTTACCCTCATTATTTGCAGTTGTCTGATATCATTACTGGTTAAACAACAGGATTAAAATAGCAATCAAGTTTTCAAGTTTTAGCCAATCATGGCCTTAATCATAACACCTAAGAATAAGGGCAGGATTGACTGAAACATGTTAGAGTGATGATTTTTTTCTCCTGCTTCCTGAGCATTTCAGCCAATCCTGGCCTTAGTCATAGCTGTTTTGATTAAGGCCAGGGTTGGTTAAATGTATAAGTGCAATCGCTGGTTAATGCTGCTACTTATTTGTTTCAGTGGCTGTGAATTTATTTAGGTTATTTGTGTGTAATTTTCACTATGTATGTGTTGATAAGGATACTCCCTGGCACAACTCCAGGGCATAACCCATTCTGCCTCTGAGCCAAATCTATAATAGTGAAGCATGCAGACAAGCAGAAAGTTCAGTCTACATCCTTCGCCATCCCAACGGCAAGAGAGAGAGCTTTATTGAAAATCACAGCTTTATAGACAGAGTGACATCATTCATATGAGTACATCTGATTCGCTGATCCATATATGGGGATCAATTCACAAAGCTTTTTTTTCAGATTGCGGGTGTTATTTTAACGATTTTGCACGTTATTGAAGCTAGTTCAATTCACTAAACGATTTAACACTTTGAAAGATCATCAAATAACGTTTCACTACACAGAAACGATATTTTAAGGTGTGGATCCTTATTTAACGATTCGATCGTTATTTTAAAGAGTCAAATCGTTATTTTAAAGAGTCAAATCGTTAAATATGTACAGAAGTGCAATTCACAAAGATTTTTTTGACAGTTATCGATTGTTAATTTAACACCTCCCTCAGGGTGTCGTTATGACATTTCCCAGGCGATATTTTGTTGTTAGAGGAAGCTTTTGCCGATTTTTGTAGTGTAGTGAAGTTTTTAGTAGTGTTGGGCAACATGGAACCATGCTCTATTTGAACTTAAAATTATCCAGAGGCGAAGAAGAACACGTTAGAATGTTGTTCAGATTTTGGATGACATTTCTGAAACCCAGGTGATAGCTCAATTCTGATTATCATCTCCCATGATTTATTCTCTGTATGAGGAAATACACATGGCTTTAGAAAAACACACACTAGAAGTTTTGCACATCACATGCTCAATCTCCACGTCTGTCTTTCTTGTGTCTCTCTCTCTCTGCATCTGCTCTTTTCCACATGCAGCTGTTCTCCTGCCCTTCTGCTCCCAGAATGCATCTCTCCAGCATTATTTAACGATCTTAGACGTTATTATTACGATTTGGGACGTTAAAATAACTCTTGAGTAGTTAGCATAACGATTGGATAAAGAGTCAGTTTAAAACCATAACGACTATTGAGTGGTAATTTAACAACTGAAGAAAACCAATAACGTTTCTCTTTGTGAATTGACCCCATGGTCTTCTCTTGCGACGTCTGTTCTTGACCACGAGGCAAGCATTCCAGGCTTTCAATCGCCATATTTGCTTCTTCGGTGGGAGAGGGGACGAGTAGCAGCTGATTAGGAGTGCAGTAGAAGGGGGGTTTGGAGACATCTATCTTCACTTAATCACGCCTGAAGGTTTTTTTAACTCTATAATGACTTTATCAAGGAAAATAATAGTATTGTAATACACCCACACACACACACATATATATATATATATATATATATACACACACACACATATATATATATATATATATATATATATATATATATATATATATACACATATACATATAGATCAATAAATAAAAGAAATAAAACAATATAAGAAAGGAAAGCAATATTTGAGTGGTTAAGAGAAAAATAACATAAACACAAAATAATCATTTTTTGACTCAATCACAGTATCACGTACCTTGTGGCATAGCCTGATTTGTAGAGGGAGACCTCTCATACAGCCCCAGCCACTCGTGATGTTGGGACAGTAGCCACGAGAGCACAGCAAGAAGACCTGTCAGCTGTGGCAGCAGGTCGTATCATTGGAGCAGTGGATGGCAGCTTAGATAGCAGGCCCAGGACTGGGCAGACAGCAGGTGGCAGATGGCTGGTGTGGCAGGATAGGCAACGCTCAGCAGGTGAAGTACCAGCAGGGACTAGGTTAAATGCAGGGTAGAAATGGAGAATCACTGGGTGCAGGGTATTACAAGCCAAGTCAGCAACAGATGGAAGTGCTTCTGACATGTGGCTAGAACGACGTAGAAAATTGCGTGTGAGGTCCAGAGTCAGAGTTCGTCGCAGTGAATGTCGGTAGGACATTTTTCAAACGTGTGTCCATTGCCACATTTGATCTTCTACTAGAAAAAACTACAACTCAGTCTGACACGGTCTATGAATCATCGCAAGTAATTAAAACATTTTAAACTTTTTTTTATTATGTTTTTTCATTGTTTTCCATCATATTTTTGTCTTTTCAGGTAAAAAAAAATAGGGTACCTTTAAACACGCTTATAAAGGAAAAGGATAAAGGAAAACGTGTCTGAAACATGGAAATCTTCTGCGTCTGAACCCATTTTTTTGCTTTCAAAGAAACACTGTTAACTGCTTACTGGGCACATATACCCCCTTTCTGCCCTTTCTGCCCAGACAAAATTTCAGCTTTCGGCACTGTCACACTTTGAATGACAATTGCGCGGTCATGCGACGTGGTTTCCAAACAAAATTGACGTCCTTTTTTCCCCACAAATAGAGCTTTCCTTTGGTGGTAGTTGATCACCTTTGCCGTTTTTATTTTGTGCGCTATTAACAAAAATATAGCGACAATTTAAAAAAAAAACACAATATTTTTCACTTTTTGCTATAATAAATATCCCATTTAAAAAAAAAAAACTTTTTTTTTTCAGTTTAGTCCGAAACGTATTTGACGACATTGCGGCTCCAGCCACTCACAGCACTGGAGCTGCGATACCCGGAAAACATGCCGAGGCAACATGTCATCTCCCTCGCCGTGGACCGGCTGAGATACCGACGCCTCATTCTAAGGTAAGTATTTCATAATGAGCTAGTATGCGGTGCATACTAGCTCATTATGCCTTTTGCCTTACAAGTGGACCAAAAAAAAAAAACTGTCAGCGAGTATACAACGGCTTTAAGTTAGTTTCTTAAATATTTAAGTTACACTGTACAGTAGCGCTATTTGTATTGAGCGCCCTATTATTCTGCAGCACAACACATTACACTTTATTAGCTGTCCACTATTGCCAACCAACCAGCATATTACTGTGGCTGAGGGACAGCTGATCAGGTTTTTATACTGCCAAAAGATTCCGAATCCAAATTAAAAAATTAAAGGGGCATTTGGATCCCCAAAGAAGGGTGCTAAAAATATATCTAAATCCAACAGCAAAAATGTAATATATTAAAACTTACCAGTCTTCAGGACCATGGCAGATGGGTGATTTTATAGCAGCGGTCAACTGAAGCTACAAATCACTAATGCCATCAAGTAACAGCAATTGGTAGCTATTGATGTAATCGCTATAGTCACTGGCAATTTTTCACTAAGAAGGGATTTTTCAGAGCTACAGGTCAAATTTGTGCTACATCAATACGCCAGTGTTCCCTTCTACAAATCACTCTCCTTCAGCTATTTGTTACTAAGACACAGAGGTGAATGTGGAGCGAATGTTGCTCGGATTCTTGACATGAAAGTCAGTCATCAAAACCAGTCACTGCACAAGTGAGTTACAAATAACTGTAAAATTTGTGAGAGCGATTCTATCATTAGTGAGAAAAAAAAAATACTTTTGTACCCAAATATTACATTTTTTTCAGGTAACCCAAATATCTTTATTTTTTTGCATGAACACCCTAGTCCAGGGATGCCCAAACTTTTGAAGAGCGAGGGCCACTTAAGCGAATTGGTAACTGGCCGCAGGCCACAATGAGCGGAGCACAGACACAGCCACTCTACTCTATGGGCCCTCTGAGCCAATCCGATTCGCACAGATGGAAGGGGGCAGATCCCTTTCTATTTTTTTTTTTAGATAGGCGGGTGTAAACAGACACAAGTCTGTTTACATCTGCTGCTCCATAGAGGTTAATATTAAGTCCGATTGGGTTGGACCGATCATGTTAAAAGGGCCTAAGGCTGCTTTCACACTGATGTGCTGTGATTTGCCCAAACCGCAGGCGCAGCGCAGTGCACCTGTGGATTTTCTGCGGGTTAGTTGCTCTTTGTTGCAAACTTATATTATATCCTGCAGATGTGGCACACTTTCTGAAAATGCAACAAACCCGCAGGTAGTAACAGAAGTCTATGGCTCAGTGCAGGTAACCCGCAGCTGCACTGCACCTGCGGATCAGTTTGAAAGCAGCCCAGTAACCACAGATATACCCATATATATGATCAGAACAGATATACCCATACATATTGTGAATTTAGTAGTAAACTTCTCTTTAATAACCACCTTTCATTCAGGTATCGCTGGCTGTTGCTGTCCCAGGTGGAGTCCATTTGGTATCACTCCGCCTGTGACAGCAGCCGGCGATGTACAGGAAGCATCAGCTTATGTGGCTCTGCTCCGCAGCCACTTGCTTCTTCTACCAGTGGCTTCATTCTCAAAACTGCTGCTCTGGGATGGCTGGTCGGCAACCCGTGATCTGGGCTTGCCATCCTGCCATCTTAGAGCAGGAGGTCGAGGGCCACATCAGAGGGCTCTGCAAGTCACATGTGGCTCCTGGGCCACTGGTTGGGCACTCCTGCCCTAATCTCTATGCAAAAGTGTTTTTTAATAACATAGGTAATGCTGTCTTGTCATTCATCTGAGCAGGTAAGGCCCCTAAATTTGCTAAAATTACACTGCAGCTGTCTCTGTCTTTAGCATGTCTGGAACTCCCCTACTTTCAAAAATATTATTCAGAGATGCTTCTGGTCATCTCCCTCAGCGTGGACCAGCTGAGATACCGACGCCTTGTTCTAAGATAAGTATTTCATAATGAAAACCCAGCGTTGACCCTTGAGGCAGCAATCCTGGGACTCTGAGCCCAGTAGTGCACTTTCTGAGGTCCACGATCCATCCTCAACATTACCACTTCTCTGGTTACGAAAGAAGTGAGGCAAAGGTATGCTTTCGCTAACAGTTGCCACATCATCCCTCCTTTGGGGAAACCCTTCCATCCTTTACAAACCCTTCCAGATCCCCAAGTGTCAGCCAGATTTGGTATGAAAGCAATAATTCCAGAGGACACATTATTGGAGTCAGTAGGCTCAAAATTACATTCCAACTACCTGTTCTTTCAGTCTTTACAGTTAAGGCATGTACAGTAATTCAGGCCCAATTTCTCCCACCAAAAACATTGGCATCTGCTTCCATTGAAAACTTCCTAATCAACAAACCACTTGTTTTTTTATTTGAACTTATTGTGTAAGAACACTTCAAAGCTGACCCACCTCTTCCATAAATGGAAGGAGGATATTCCTAAAGACTGGAATGAGGCCCTCTAACAACACCACCCACCCCACCTTATGATATCCACTAATGACAGGTTTATACAACTTGACCTCCCACTCAGGACTTGTATTTTCTGCCATCTATCCAAATGTTGGCAATGTATAATAGCTGCAATACCGTATTAAGCTCCCTCATCCACAAAGTGTGGACCTGTCCTCAACTGCAGATCCTCTGGAGGTAAATTAATATTGTGGGAAACCTTACATTGTAAATAGACCCTTCAATTATGTTTTAAGCTATCACCAATATCATTGACACTACTCATGTTTTTCTTCTTTTTTTTTACTGCAGTTTATGCTTGGCGAGAGATAATTCTTAGATAGTAACTTCCCACTCTTCTTATCGTAAAGGTGTCGCAAACTGCAAATAATAATGTTTTTCCCCCTTACAGCTTAATTGTATGGATGGGAATAGCCCCCCAAAAAATTTACAACATCGGATCCTTTGAAATAACTTTCTGGTGTCAGGTTTGAGCTAAAAATGACTATATCTACAACTCAAGATACATTAGTGTGATGTGAGTGCGAAGACTGTTTCTGATGCCTCGTACACACGTAAGGGTTTCCCGGCTGACTTTTTACCGCAGGGAATCGGCTCGGCAACTTTTTTCCCCTACACACGGCCGGTTTTCCTGGCAGGAAAACTGCCATGAGAGCTTTGGCCGGGAAACCCGGCCTTGTGTATGCTCCACCGCAGTGTTTCCCCGTAGGGAAACTGCCGGGAAAAAGACCGCCGGTAATCGCGGCAGGAAAAAAGAGAACATGTCGAGAAAACTGTCATAGAGCATACATACACGGACAGTTTTCCCGGCCAAAAGCTGTCATGGCAGTTTTCCCGATGGGAAAACTGGTCGTGTGTACGAGGCATTACACTTGTTGTCTGGAAGATATACCCCCTTAGGCCGCGTACACACGACCAAATAAATCTGTTCAAATCGGTCTGACAGACCGTTTTGATCAGATTTGTCTGCTGGGCTGTTTTGGTTTGATCACTGTACGGCAGACAGCGCGGTGACGTGGCGATAACGTTGACGCCGCCACGTCACCGCACCAGAAAGTAAAACACTTCCGCGCATGCGTCAAATCCATTCGACGCATGTGCGGGCAGATATGTCTGCTGGTTAGCGTACTAACCAGCAGACATATCGGACGGACGGATTCCCAGCAGACAGATTTTAAAGAATGCTTTAAAATCTGTCTGCTGTAAAAATCTGTCTGTCCGCCCGTACAACCGATCGAATCTGTCTGCTGAAACGGTCTGTCAGACCGTTTCCAGCAGATAGATTTTATTGTGTGTACACGGCCTTACAGATAGCTAAAAAATCAATGGTGTTAATAGTGGGAACCTATCTGAAAGGCAGAAATTGCTGATTGCTCATGGAATCTCTAACATCCTCTGGGCAAACCCTAGGATTTCACGAAACCGTGGTTAAGAAAATCTGGTATAGGCCGATCTCTGTATAGCTCTGTAACCTACATTCCAATGGTTGCCAGGATGTGCATAAGGTCATACCAATTCCCCCAGCCCTCCCTATTTATTCTTTCTCCTCTTTTTCCTTCACCCTCAATCTCCCCCATCCTCAAGGACCTGATTAGACATTTGCCTATCATGCATTTTCCTAGGCTGTGGCATAATTGTATGTTACTTATTTTATAGGCTGACTCACCAAATAATACCCATTTTGCTATGATGCTGTCTTCATCTAGTAAACAGCTGTATCCATTTAAATGTACGGTGTACCATTCTAGATTTTTATTTTCCTATATTATTAAATGTACAATTGTCGACAGTTGTATTCTTTATTTTTTTACAATTAAAATCAATACATTTAATCCATAAACAACAGAAGTTTAAAAAAGGTCTGTAAAAAACAATGATTAATTAAGGCAAAAAGTATCTGTAAAAAAAATCTTGTTTTCCTGCATTGGAAGGTCAGCCAGGTTCAGCATTAATTTCACAGCTAAACATAACATAAAAAATGAAGACGTGTTCTTTTGTCACCTGACAAGTAAAATGTGCTCTTAATTTGTCTCACAATACAATACAGTACAATGCCAACTTACCTAGGTTTTGTTACACATACCAATTACACATTGTAATATAAGTACTCAAGAGTTACTAATAAAGGGCCACTGACAAAAATGAGAACATAGCATTACAATGGTCAGTTTAGTGCTGTTATGCCTCATACACACAATCGTAATTTCCGATGGAAAAAGTCCAACCGTGTGTATGCCCATCTGAGTTTTTCCATCGGACATTCCGATGAATTCCATCGGAGTTTAGATAGTGAACCGGTGAGTTTGGTCGGACAAAGGTCCGATCGTGTGTATGAGGCAATATGAAGATTTTTTTTGGTTTGGTAGAGTTTGTCTCCACCTTCAAAATAGCCAAAATGGTCTGTATCGCTAAGTGTTTCCCCATTCCTCCAGTTTTCAACCAGATTGAATAAACAGACCTCACTCTCAACCAGCATGGGGTATTTTTCCTGTAAAACCTTGAAGTTCATCCTGCAGTATGCCATACAGACCTGAGATATGACCAGTTCAGTTTAATCTAAAACTCCCACTCGTATTTAATGAATCCCACCCTTGACACCCACTATTTGTGTATAAAAACATTTCTTAATGTCAGTTGAAAATGAAATACTCTGTGAAATCTTTCAGGAACCTGCATGGTGGGTTAGCTTGTCTGGGTGGTCAGCTGTGGTCTGCTACTGCATCTCTGGTGCAGTCAACCATTTTGTTGGTGGTGTGGTCTGTTCACTGTCCTTAATTTAAGGATTCTTTTACCTTCTGTAGTCCTTTTGGTCTTCCTTGGGTCCTGTTGTTCTATATCTCTGTTTGCTCTCTTTTCTGTGGTCCTTTCTCACTTGCCCTGTCCTCTAAGCCTCTTTCCTGTGTCTTGGTGCAAACTAATAGAAAATGTGATGGTGAAAAATTGTCTAAACAGTAGGGATGAGCTCCGCGTTTGATTCGAACGTATGTTCGACTCGAACATCGTCTGTTCGTACGTTCAACTAAATTCGAACAAAACGCGTCGTTCGCACCAAATTCGAGTGACGCGCAACGGCCCATAATTCACTGCGGCATTGTGCGCTGATGATTGGCCAAGCATGCTGTATGTCCCGCATGCTTGGCCAATCACAGCGTGCAAAAAACAAAGAGCCATAATTGGCCAAAGCCTGGGAGGCTTTGGCCAATTATGGCTCAGGGCTTTAGCACACGCCCCACACTATATAAGCCGCCTGCTGGGCGGCCTTGTGTAGTGTGTTGTGGTGTTGTTAATGAGAGCAGTCAGAGAGACAGAGAGATAGTCTTTTTAGATAGCTAGATAGAGCAGGCAGGCTAGTCAGTTTAGCTTAATTTACAGTGTGTAGAGGATATATATACATCCCTAAGAGTTGTACATATATTTATACACTGTATAGCTTAGCTAGATCAGCTATTCCTATTTGTCAGGCAAGAGATTGTGCTAGCTGCAGTGTTCTAAGGCCACGTACACATGAGGAGACATGTCCGCTGAAACTGGTCCACAGACCTGTTTCAGCGGACATGTCCGATCGTGTGTACGGCCTAGCAGACAGGTTTCCAGCGGACAAAAGTTTCTAAGCATGCTTAGAAACTTGTCCGCTGGAAACCTGTCCGTCGGACATGTCCGATGGTTAGTACGCCTAACCATCGGACCGAAATCCCGCGCATGTGTCAAAGTGATTTGACGCATGCATGGAATCATTGAACCTCCTGGTTTGTGCACGTCGCCGCGTCACCGCCACATCACCGTCACGTCACCGCGTTGTCTCTCCGCAGGGATTTTGGTCTCACATCAGACCAAAATATCCCAGAGGACATGTCCGATGAAAACGGTCCGCAGACCGATTTCATCGAACATGTCTCCTCGTGTGTACAGGGCCTTATGTGTTGTATTGCCTGTGTGCTGTTTAGTTTACACCTAAACGTACTCGGTGTTACTGCACTTGTCCTGTTTATTAGCACCTAAACACATTTGCTGTTACTGCACGTGTGCTGTTTAATAGCAACTAAACGCATTTGCTGTTACTGCACGTGTGCTGTTTAATAGCACCTAAACGCATTTGCTGTTACTGCACGTTTGCTGTTTAATACCACCTAAACGCATTTGCTGTTACTACTGCACGTGTGCTGTTTAATACCTCCTAAACGCATTTGCTGTTACTGCACGTGTGCTGTTTAATAGCAACTAAACACATTTTCTGTTACTGCACGTGTGCTGTTTAACAGCAACTAAACGCATTTGCTGTTACTGTACGTGTGCTGTTTAATAGCAACTAAACACATTTGCTGTTACTGCACATGTGCTATTTAATAGCACCTAAACGCAGTCGCTGTTACTGCAAGTTTGCTGTTTAATAGCACCTAATCACATTTGCTGCTCCTGGAGCAGTGATTTTAATGATGCTTAAATAAAAAATAAAATAAAAAATAAATTCCTTTAAATATTGTACCTGCTGGGTGTCTATAGTTTGCCTGTGAAAACATCTTTGAGAACCCGGGTCTTGCCCGAGGGAACATGTATCAATGGAAAAAAGTTTTAAAAACGGTAATTTTTTCAGGAGTCCTGCTCCTGAAAAAAATGACTGTTTTTAAAACTTTTTTTCATTGATACATGTTCCCTGGGGCAAGACCCGGGTTCTCAAAGACGTTTTCCAACAATAACTTGAATATTGGGCTTTAAAATTATCCCTTTTGAATTCGAATGTTCGAGTCCCATAGACTTCAATGGGGTTCTAAATGTTTGTGCGAACGGGCTGTCTGTTCGAACGTTCTGGTGCGAACCGAACGGGGGGGTGTTCAGCTCATCCCTACCAAACAGCAGCTGTACACCATGTCCTGATATCTGACACTTAACAATTAAACAAGTCCAACAGTGCATATAATTTGTTACTATGATTAAAAAAAATTTACAATAATTTGTTACTATGATTAAAAAAAATGATCAATATTATAGTGCATGAAAATAATTTAAGAAATGTGTGACTATAGTAAAGTAAAATAAGAGGCTGAAAGTCCAAAGAAAGAGTAAGATGAATCAAGATTTGTTGCCCCAGAAGCCGTGATGAAGACAGGGATCTTCAGGATAGCCAAGGTGACACCAAGGTGGATCTTCACGGCTTGTGGAACTACATGTCTTGGTTCATCTTTTTCTTTCTTTGAACTTTCAACTGTTTAATTTTTTATTTTTTTTCACAATCCAAGGTTTATTAGCACAAATGTAAGATTGTACAACAAGCAACGAAGAATAACATTCATATAAAGCATATATTGAATAACATGAATAGCAAAAAATAACGGTTCATATCTTATAAGGTGCACTTGTATATGACACAGATTGAAATGGGGAGAGAAGGGACAGAGGGGATATATAAGCAAAGGGGAGGTGGGTGGGGGTAGGAAAGAGGTAGGGAGGGAGGGGGGGACAGGTGAGAGGGGCAACACAGTGAGCACAATCATTTCACATGTAGATTTCTTAGTAGATATTGTGTTCTGCAGTAGTTAAAGAACAAAACTTTCAATGTGGGCCGAGAGTAGGGATCTAGAGTCGTGCGTTTGCTTTGCCAGGTGGTTTAGGGCTTTAAGTAGGGGGTCAGTGAGGGTGAGAGAGTATGTTTTGTAATATTGTGACGTGTAACCGTCAGGCCCTGGGCTCTTCCCCGACTTCAGGTCCTTAATTGTTTGTTGCACTTCGGTAATAGTAATGGGTTCATTTAGTTTGGAAACATCCTCGGGAGGGAGCGAAGGGAGTCTGCTATCGGTCAAAAACTGTCGTATCGTGTCTTCTTTGGAGGTGTGAATGTGGGTTGGCCTGTGTTGGGGTGGGAGGTCATACAGGCCCGCATAAAAATCATGAAAAATCATGGCTATTTTTTCAGAGGCGTATTCGAGAGTGCCAGAGCTATTTCGGATCGAAAAAATTTGATTCGCCAATGTGGCATCTTTGAGGGCTCTGGCCAGATGTTTCCCCCCCTTGTCTCCCTTTTCATAAAAGATGCTTTTTTTGAAAAACAGGGATTTTTGGGTTTGGAAAGTCAGTATTTGTGTGAGGGATTTCCTATGTCTGGTCAGATCATCTAACACTGCGTCAGAGAGTGATTTCTTATGGAGCGTCTTGAGTGAGGCTATGGTGTTTGAAAGGCGTGTGATCTCGTCTGTCCTTTCTTTTTTGCGCCTCGCTCCCCAGCTGATAAATTCACCCCTTATTACACTCTTGTGTGCCTCCCAGTTGTTGAGTGGGTCCGTATCAGAGTCTTTATTTAGCCTGAAGTACGTGTCAATAGAGTCTTTAATACTGTCATGAATAACCTGGTCTATAAGCAAAGAGGCATTAAGCCTCCAGTTAAACTGTGATCTTTGTTTAGTTCCTAGTGTTAACGTGACGGCTACTGGGGCGTGGTCAGAGAATGCGATGACGCCTATTTCGGCCCTTGAGAGTGCCTGAAGATTTCTTTGAGAAACAAAAATTAAATCTAGTCTAGAATATTTCTTGTGGGGGGGAGAATAGAAAGAGTAGTCCTTATCTGTGGGGTGTAGGAGTCTCCAGGAGTCTACGAGTTTGAGTGACTGAAGCAGGGTCTTGATCCTCCTTAGGACCCTATAGGACACATTGGAGTGACCAGTGGAGGAGTCCAGAGAGGGAGATAATGGTATATTGAAGTCTCCACCCAATACAATACAACCCTCTGCGAACCACTTGAGTTCCGAGATAATTTTGGTGCAGAATGTAATATGGGCAGAATTAGGAAAATACACGTTTGCCAGGGTGACTGGCGTGCCCCTCCAAGAACCTTTGAGAAAGAGGAATCTACCTTCTGGGTCGGCCAATTGGCTGGAGACTTCAAATGGGGCCCGCTTACTCAGTATAATAGAGACTCCTTTCGTTTTTGCTAGAGGGTTTGTGGCGTGGAATGCCTTGGTAAAGAAGTTGTTAGTAAGTTTAGGGGGGACTGGACCCTTGAAGTGGGTTTCCTGAAGGAAGATTACTGCAGGGTTTGTTTTTTTGAGTTCCCGTAGGAGTTTTGCCCTTTTCTCGGGTACATTGAGGCCATTAACGTTGTGGGAAATGATCGTAGGTGTCTTGCCCAAGTGGGAGTATGACATCTTGAGGGAGGGAAAGGTAGAGGTGTTAGTGAGAGATACCAGCAGGGATGTGCTGCGTGGGGGATGGAAGTTAAGGATGGAGGTTGGGTCTGGGTGGGGTGGGAAACCAGGTAGGGGGGATAAAGGAGAGATATGTGTATGTGAGCCAAAAGGGATTTGCAGAAAAGTAGAGATCCTGCTCTGGTTATCGCTTATAAAAGCGCAGAGATATCAGGTGTCACTATGTGGGCACCTTTGGTGTCTCTAGTGGGGGAAAGTGGGAGGTGTCAAAGTGGATATGCAAAGTTGAAAAAAGTCTATAAACGTGTATGTCAAGGAACGTGAGGTTCCAGGGAGAAAGTATTAATAGCATCTTTAAGCAAGTATGCATTACAACCCGATGTAGGTGCACTAAGCAAACCATTGTAAGAAACTGCTGTGTAGAACCAAGGTAACATAAAACAGAAAGTAACATTTCCCCAGGGGTACCCGTATGGGGGACAGCCCCATACTTGCATCTTAACATAACTATCATTTGAGTTCAGGAGCGATATAACCGCTCTGTCAGTGGTATCTAAACAAGGTGTAAGACAACTTATCTGCTCTAGAAGAAAAAAGAGAAAAAAAAAAAAAAATGTCCAAACAGAAAACCCGGATCAGCTGTAGGCTTCTCGCACAAGGGGACAGCTTGTGTCCCTCCCCGGTCTCCACGGACCTGTGAAGATAAAAGATTAACTGCACAAACAGGTTGCATGCTGACGATATCCTTCACGATGTGCTCAGCCAAGACCAGGGTCAATCTAATGGCAAGATCAGTAGCGTATCAGTGGCGGGCAAGAAAGTCATGGGGTGTACAGTAGCATCACGGTTCCACACACCGTTGAATCAGCAGGGGATGGGGGGAGTGCAAGAGATGAGCATAAAGGGCAAACATGGTGTTGCAAGCTGATACAGAGTCAGGGCAGCTCGATATTGTGGATGCAAGAATATGGGCAATCTGTGAGCAGAGAACCCCAGCTGTCGGGTAGTCTGGCCATACTAAGACTCAGTCCATAGAGACCAGTCTTGGTCAGGGTTTGCGCTGGGGTGTCTAACCGGGAAGTGAGAGATCCGTGGCATCGCTGCTCTAGGAGCCATTGAGGGTAACGGATAGATCAGTGGGTTTACCTGCACTTCCATCTCATCCATTGGGAACGGTAGTGCGGTTGGTATGGGAGAAGTGTTCGTGGGGCAATATCGAGTTCCCGGAGAGGTTGAAGCAAGATCGGCTTGTCCGCTACACCACCGTCACCTGGCAGGAAAAACACAAATCCTCTCTAGCATAGAATTGAAACTGCAATCAAAAGTTCAGAGCAGGTTGTGGAGAACCAAAAAAAAAACATGAGGGCAGATCTATGGAGCCCAGCGGGTACTGTCCTGGGGGAGAATGCAAAGAAAAAGATAGTCACGGTTGAGAGCTGGGGGTTAACCCCACGACCATCACATCCTGGGGCTTTTAGCAGCCGGGGAGCTGTATTCATTCCAACCCGCATTTCTCCTGGGGGTGCCGTGCCTGTAGGGGTATTTGGCGGGGGAAGGGCCCTGTTTGGCTGAATAGTTGTTGATTTCTGGTGGTAAACGGAATTCCGCATACCATTCAGGCAGTTCCACCGGGGCAATTTGCACAGATTCACAGAATTTCTGAAGCTCGTCAGGGGTCTTAAGCAGGTATTGTCTACCGTTATATGAGGTTTGTAGCGCAAACGGGAACTTCCATCTATACGGCAGACCCTTTCCTCTTAGAGCCTCCAGTAGTGGGCGCAGGGCTCTCCTGTTTTGCAGCGTTATGGGAGACAGGTCTTGGAATAGCTGTATGGTGGATTAATTAAAGTTAATTTGGTCGTTTTGTCTGGCCTTCCTCAATATGTCTTCTTTCAGAGTGTAGTTTGGCATGCAGCAAATTATGTCTCGTGGCGGGCTGTCATCTGGCGCTTTAGGCCTCAGGGCCCTGTGCGCCCTATCGAACTCGATGGGTGAGGCCTCGGGCCTATCCAGGAGGCCATTGAAGATGGATGTAAGGACGGGTTTGATTTGGTCAGGGGCGACGGACTCGGGGACCCCCTCACCCTAACATTGTTTCTGCGTCCCCTGTTATCCAAATCTTCTAATTGTCTGTTCATGGTTATCAGGTGAGTGGAGTGAGCCATCGCTATGTCATCTAACCTCACCAAGGCCCTGTCCCTCCGCTTGCCTGCCCTGTCATGTATCGCCATCTGCTCTGAAAGTCTCAGGAGTTCAGACTTAATGTCCGTGATGGCCGCTGCAAAGGACTGTTTAATGTCCGCGGCTATGTCAGTCATGATAGCGTAGTTCAGCGGGTGATCGTTAGGTATGTTACCTCGTGATGAGCCCTCCGAGGCTGGGAGCGAGATCTCATCGTCCTCCTCTATGTCCTCTCCATCTCCGCCATGCTCCGAGCCGCGGTTCAGCGCCATCTTGGGACTCTTGCCGCTCCCGCCGAAGCTAAATCTCACCAGGTTCGCTTGGGTAAGTTTCCCCTTCGGCGTGCCTTATGAGCGTAGGGAGCGACTGTCGTGTCCTTTCTTTGTAAGGCTAGACATTTTTAGCCGCAAGAACGGGTTGCAATGAGGCTTCCTTTCTCCCTGAAAGACGGAGCTCCTCTAGAACGCAGCCATCCACCTCGCGCGCCAAGCCACGCCCCCCTAATTTATTTATTTTTAACAGAAAAGTTTTTATTTCTCTCCAGTAGGAGAAGCATAAAGACATACAACAGACAATAAACAACAACAAAAAAAAAAAGAAAAATAGCACAATGCAGCTATACAGTACAAATTATGGACAATCAAGGACAGGGGTCAATACGGTTCAGTGAAGCATCTGATAGTTAGGTAGCATATTCAGAACATTTCATCCTGGGCATTGGGCGGGGACCCACAGCATAGATCCACGATGGGGCCCCAGGAGAGGCAGCAGAGGGGGAGGGCGGGAGAAAAAGAGAGGGACGGGGGCAGAGAAAGAGAGAGGGGGAGCAGGAGGACATGCAGGGAAAGGGAGAGGCAGAGGAGGGGGTGGCAGGGGGCGAGAAGTGATGGGAAATAGCCCAGAGGCAGACTACCACAAGGAGCCACAAGGTCAGTGGCAGGGGTCATCATTTCAATTCTTAGTCCAGGCGCCCCATACCTTCTCAAACTTTTTAGGACATTTACGGTTCATATATGTAAGCTTATATAGGGGCATAGTGGTGTCTATAAGAGCTTTCCACTGGGATACCGTTGGGGGCTCCGGCTGCTTGCACTTAAGCAGGATGGCCTTCCTAGCATAAAAGGAGGCGTAGAACACAAACAGCCGTTTATGTGTACTGGGTATAACATTATCGCAAATTCCAAGGAGCAGCAGTATAATCGGGTTGAGGTCTATATGCAATTCTCCCACTGAATTGATGACAGTCACCACATCGGACCAGAACTGCTGGAGCACAGGACAGGCCCACACTACGTGAAGGAAGGTGCCCAAGTCAGTGCCACACTTGGGACATCTATCAGATAGGGACGGGAATATTCTAGAGAGTCGCACAGGTGTATAGTATGCCCTGTGCAAAAATTTGAGCTGGATGTACCTGTCCCTCACCAAGATCATAAGAGGAATAAATTGCTGGATTCCCTCCTCCCAATCATCAGCGGCCAGAGACTGCAAGTCCCCTTTTCGCTTATCATACAGTTTGGACCCCCCCTCCGCCTCCCCACACGACAGTCTGTTTAATTTTCTTCAATCAAGGTAATGATTAAGCACAAGATAATTGTGTGAAACGCGTCTACGTGACCTTGTGTTGGTGTCTTTGGTGTTATCACTTTGAACAATAAAAGGCAATCGAAATTCCTGGATGTGCAGCCATTTCCTTTCTTACAAGTTTAATTTTCTTTAGTTACACATCTCTTGGTGCAAGCTACCTGTTATTTATCTGTTTAAGTGGGCCGTAAATATAAACAACATGGCCAAGTGCACATTTCCTGATGGCTCCCTACTCCTTTAGAAGGACAGCAAAGTCTTGGTTTTGCAGTTTATTGGAGCATTTATAATCTCCTTGCTACTGAGTGTCTGATTGTGGTTTTCTGTAATATTGTTATTTAATTTTTTTCCTGTTACTCTCATTATCTTGTCTTTGTCTTATACCGGTTGCCGACTACCAGTTACTGTCTGTCCTTATGCCTCGTACACACGATCAGAATTTCAGATGGAAAAAGTCAAACAGAATTTTGGCTCAGCGGGCTAATGCTCCGTTGCAGCAATCTGTGATCACCTGAGCCCTCAGGGTCGCAGGTTCGATCCCGGCGGGGTCCACTCAGCCTTCAATCCTTCCGAGGTCGGTAAAATGAGTACCATTGATTTGGGTAATAGTGACTATGTTACTATACTGTATAAGCGCCTCGAGACCCGATGAGCTACAGCTTCGGCTGTGGCTTCAGAAGCTTGCCTGGCAAGAAGCTTGCCTGGCTTCAGAAGCTTGGCTGGCAAGTTAGGGTAAGACAGCGCTATATAAGACTTGCATTATTATTATTATGTGCATGCCCCATCGGACTTTTTCCTTTCGGAAATTCTGACGGACTTAGAAAGAGAACATCTCTTTTTTCCAACGGAAATTCAGAAATTCCGTTCGTCTGAATGGAATTCCGATGGAGAAAAAAAACACACATGCTCGTAAACATTTAACACATGCTCGGAAGCATTGAACTTCATTATTCTAGGCTTGTCATAGTGTTGTAAGTCACCGCATTTTCGACGTTTGGAATTTGGTGTGTCCGTGTGTATGCAAGACAGCGGAATTCCGACGGAAAAACACATCAGAGTTTATTCCTAAGGGAAATCCGATCATGTGTACAAGGCATTAGTCTTCCTAAACCCTGTTATCCCCCTAGCTTGATATATTTTACCCTACTATATAATATCTCTGACCTGTTGGACTTTCTGGTTTTGACAGCTTGCTTGACTTGACCTCGCTAGAACTCAATCTGTTTTTGGCTGACTATGTCCCAGCTGGTTTTGATGCTTTGCTCTTATTACTCTTGACAGCAACCTTTAAATACTCAACTTGACAGCTCAATGGTTCCTAGGTCATCCTTGTCTGGGAACCACCTCCTGTTAAGACCAGATGATCATCACCTAAGTTCCTGGAGACACCCAAGTACCAGTGCTGAAATCTAAAGCTTCCCGAAAAGGTGGCTGCTAAATGGGAAGCAGACCATAAAAAAGGGTAATTTGGTCCTACAAAACCTATAATATTTCATAGCCTATTCCATTTCATTAGTATGTTTCATGTCCTCCAACTCTTGCATATAGCCAGTTGATAGTAGCATAAAGCACTTAATAAGAACAGAAGGGCATCTGGCCCAGCAGACCATGTCCATCCCACTCTAACAAAGACCTAAAAATAGATGACACCAACCTATTGACAAGAATTAATCTGTTTTACAGAATGGAGTCAGCGCTAATTTAAATAATGATTACGCATGTAAATTGCTTCCTAATTTAAAGGTATACCTCAGAAAAGTAAGGATCTTTTCATTTTCAGCTCATCAATTTTAATGTATAAAGTCGCAAGTCATTAAAATTCGCTTGGCTTGATGCGGTTCTCTACAAGCGCTGAAGCCCATAATTGCTTGTTATATTTCTGTTACCTATCATTGTAAATCATATGTAAGACCTATGCTGAATAAATAAAGAGACACAAGGAAAATGTTAATGGTGAAAAAATCCGCAGCGCTGTATATCCTATTGTCATAGCTTCTAAAATGTATCTTGAATTATACCTGCTTTCCCATCCTGAGAAACTTTATAGACTTTCACAATAAGTAAAGGAATGAGAATGGAGAGTTCATTATAATTCACATCACTCGTTGGGGCCAGCCGTGAAACTTTAGTGTATACTACAGAGGAAAGCTGGCATTTATTGTTCAGGACTTTAGAATGTTAGAGAACAACTACAAAAAAATGTAAAAGCTTTGATTTTGTCTACATGAATTAACTAGAAAATGGCCTTGTGAATAAGGACACATTCACTACTAATTTTGGCCCAGGCAAAGCAAGCAAGTTTGCAATTATAGCCTTTCTTATTTTCCTTTGCTCCTGCTGTTCTTTGAGAACTACTGTATACTCAAGAATCCTGACAGTTACATATGATGGAGTATGAAGTTTGCATGTATAGGGTGCTTTACATTCAGACTTATATGAAATAAGCTTGGTCGTTAGAACTCTGTAGTTCTCAGTCCTGGATTTTATGCATATAAGAGGCTATTTAACCACTTGCTTACTGGGAACCCTAACCCCCCCTCCTGCCCAGACCAATTTTCAGCTTTCAGCACTGATGCACTTTGAATGACAATTGCACGGTCATACAACACTGTACCCAACTTTAAAAAAATTATATATTTTTTTCCACACAAATAGAGCTTTCTTTGGTGGTATTTAATTACCACTGGGGTTTTATTTTTTGTTAAAAAAATAAATATATATTAAACATTTTGTATACAATTTTGCAAACAATTTTGCAATTTTTGTACTGGTAGGCACAAACAAGGCGGCACTGATGGGGACAGATAAGGCAGTACTGATGGGCACAGATAAGGTGGCACTGATGGGCCCTGATATGTGGCACTGATGGGCACAGAGAAATGTCACTGGTAGGTGGCACTGATAGGCACTGGTAGGTGACACTGATGGGCACTGGTAGGTGACAATAATGAGCACTAGTAGGTGACAATGATGATCACTGGTAGGTGACAATGATGGGCAGCACTGTTGATGAGGCACTGATGAGTGACTTTGATGAGTGGCACTGTGGGCAGTGATAGGTTGCACTGTGGGCACTGATAGGTGGCACTGTGGACACTGATGGGTGGCATGTGGGCACTGGTAGGTGGCACTGATAGGCAGCACTGTTGTGCACTGGACGATGGCACACATGGGCACAGATGGGCTGGGCAGCTCTCCCTATTCGGGGCCGATGTCGCTCTGTCACCTGCCAGTGATCTGCTTTTCTTTTCTCCTAGTGCTATCAGCGTGAGAAGAACAAATAGCTGGTTACCGGCTCTGTTTACGTCACATGATCAGCTGTCATTGGCTGACAGCTGATCACGTAGTAAGGTGTCGGGATCGACCCTTTACTCCGATCTGTGATCCAGTGAGTCTCATAGCGGGCACTCACTGCGCATGCACGAGCGGTGCTGCACTGCCTGAGTGGACAGGCGTCATGTGTCCCAGGTGATCTCCTACAGGGAGGGGCTCCAAAAGGCGATATGACGTGTCGCCTTAGCGGGCCCTGGGCGGAAGTAGGAAGTGGGACAGGAAGTCCCACTCCTACTAAAGACCCCACTCCCCCCCCCAACTGTGGCATGTAAGGGGGCGCAGGATAGTGTTTTAAACGGAAGTTCCACTTTTGGGTGGAACTCCGCTTTAAAATAGACATCCAATCCTTCAGGAGACATTTTAAAGGCTTGTGTAGACAGACAAATGCTTTCAGGTGCATTCAGCTTGCATTTGAACTACTTCTGTCTTCCTTCTGAGCCGCTGAGAATTGCTCTACAGTCATATCAACTTGGATGGGAAGAACAAATGCCCTTAGATTTTTAGCAATATCTGATAGTGGTATCTTAGGACAGGGGTCTCCAAACTTTCCAAACAAAAGGCCAGTTTACTGTCCTTCTGACTTTAGGTGGGAGGGACTGCCTGTGTGAGTAGAAAATGCCTTGGGGATGAACAATGCTTCCTCATTGGTATCAGTAAGAGGTATAATGCCCCATTGTTGGTATCAGGGTAAGGAATAGCGCCCATTATTGGAAGAAGTGGAAAAAATGGTGCCCCATTGTTGCTGTCAGTGGGACCAATAGTACCCCACTGTTGGGGTCAGTGGGGATAATGGTGACCAATTGTTGGTACCAGTTACAGATACAGTGCCCCAAGGGCCGAATAAAGGCAAGCAAAGGGCCACAACTGGCCCCCGTGCTACAATTTGGGGACCACTGTCTTAAGGGTTTAAATTTCCAGTCTGCTATTTCATCTACCGTTAGCAGTTGGAACACCTCTTGGCCTTTTTTGGATGATACCTCCTGTTCATTGGACATCCAAATGTATGTACTTTGTCCACCAATAATAATTTACCCAAATGCCTTAACAAAGCAGTTCAATGAGTTATTACAGTTTTAGCACAGTTGTTCTTTTCCATTTATCTTTGCAATTTATTATATATCTATCTCTCTCATGGTTCCTCCTGCCTGTAGCAGATTTTTGTACTCATGACTGAACTCCGTTGGGGGAAGACGGGCCCCGCCTGCCCAGCACAACTAGATCCTGTGAGGGGTGCTGGGGTTGGCAGGTTCCCTCCTCCCTCGGGAGTTTGGAACTTCCGCGAAAACTTACTGAGATACATCTGCTCCTTCTTATCTTCAACATGTAATGTGTCTTTTGACTTATTGCTTTGTCTGAGGCCCCGCGGACCAGTTTCCGCGGACCAGTTTCAGCAGACTTGTTCGATCGTGTGTACGCGGCCTTATGTTAACGGATAGCTCTGCCTGCAACTTTGTCAATATATTTTTTCTGATTATTAATAAAAAACTATTGAAAGAAATTTCCAGTCTGTAGCTGGGAAATTGTAGGTCAGGAAGAACAAAGCGGACATTTTTATATCACCCCCATCTCTTATGGGTAGTGAAAGAAGTGGTCTTCTGCCATTACTCTTAAAAATGTAGCCCCTAAGCCTATGCAAACGTTTTTCAAATTGCAGGCCAGGCCGCATTTTACCTCCGACATGGAAAAAATAAAGAAAACAAAATAAATATCATTACCAAATGTTAGGAACATTAGCGAAACAAAGGAAATTAAGTGAAACAAAGAGCGATTCTCTAATCGCCAAGAGTGCTGACATTAGATGAAGTTTACTTCCTCTCTCTCTGTATTTACTGACGCCTCGGTTCGCCTGGAGACTGCAACTGGAAGATTTCTCATAAGCTCGGCAAAAAGTGATCTTCCAGCCATATGTTTGGGTCATTACAGCAATCCATCTTCCCTTCTCCTCTCTGGGATTTATAAGAGCCAGTGTGAGGCCATAACATACATCTGTGTCTCTGGAAGACATTACTGCACAAAATGAAGTAAACAACAGCATTAAATACAATAAATTAATAAAGAGATACAAAAAAAAGAAAATAAATTTGGGGAAGTTCAAGGAAACATACAAGCTGTAACAGCTCAATAGCTAAACAAGCTTCATAAAAAAAATCAGTTTTACTCTCGTTTTCTAATTAGAAATATTTTTCTGAATGCAATAGCCGAGTCTGGCCAGGATTGTGCAAAGATTATGGCAGGAGGAGAATTCAAAATTTTCCTTTCCCTTTGTACAGAAACAGCTCCAGCCTCATGCAGAGATATTTTATTCAGAATTGAACAATAAACTTTGAAAAACATTTAGGAAACGTAACCTAGCTGCTCCGTTTTGGTCCAGTCCACCCCTTTCTTGTTAGTCGCTTATCTGTTCATCAAGGAACCCATTTTTTTCTTGCCTGTCTGTAATGCAGGAAAAGGCGTACCTGTTGTATGCGCCTTGCTGTGTTCTGCATACAGAAGCACTGATTTATCAAACTGTCACTATTAAAGCAGAACTCTAATGTATTCACGCGCCACACACTGAAAATGCTGTTTAATATTCAAAGAAAACTCACCCATCCATCCATGTCTCCATGTTTTATTTTTTTTGAGAACTCACTTTAACCCCCCCCCCCCCCCCCCCCCCACTCCAGCATTTCTAGCTGTGGTCACCTTGAGAAAAGGTGGTTGATTCATGTAGCTTTTGATTTCTGGAATCTATCTGCCCTTAGTTCAGGCAGAGGGTGGACTTGGCTGAAGAAGCCCCTCCTCCCTTCCTCCAGATGAAGGAAAATAATGGCATTGTTTAATCAGAAGTCCATAAGTGAACCATATGTGTTCCTTAGGATCTTCCTTGACTTACCATTCCTGCCGCAGGATACTGCTGGAAAACACAGCCATATCCAATCTTCACCCATCACCAATTCACCCTTCACCCATCACCAATCACCCATACCCCAATCTGTCTGTCTATCTCCTTCTCTATTAGCTTTTAGAGGATCCCTGAAAACCCTCCTCTTCAGAGAAGCCTACCCTTCCCACACCTAACAACTGTATTTTAAATTGAGTCCATCTGATCATCTTGACCCTCCCTTCTAGATTGTAAACTCTAATGAGCAGGGCCCTCTGATTCCTCCTGTATTGAATTGTATTGTGACTGTACTGTCTTCCCTGATGTGAAGTGCTGTGCAAACTGTTGGCGCTATATAAATCCTGTATAATAACAATAATCACAGCAGGCCATGTCATGACAGACCTTCAAGGACTGGGTCCCCCTTGCATACTGGGGTCCACACCCTTGGACTCGTACAGCACCCTGCCAGGACAACCTTTCATTTCGGTATGTGACCAAGGAGCCGGATCCCAGGGTCCAGCCCTCAACAGAGGAGCATTACAGGCAAGTGATCTTGTTTTTTCTCATTTTGGCCATTGCTTTGGCATCTTGAATGGATCTGACTGCATAGCCCCTTGATCCTGCTTAAGGATTTCCGCAATGGGGCTTCTTCTTTAGCGTAGCACTTCATCAACCGCGACCAACACCTTGAGACACTGGCGAAAAAAACTGAGGTACCTCCAGTATGGAAGGGGTTATATAGAGGGGGACTTCTTGTCTTTGCATGTGCCAGTGTCCATTCACCTATAGGTGGCATATAACCCACATAGTAATTACTATGGCTGCGGTGTGTCCAGTGATGTACGATAAAGAAAATAATTTTTTGGATGACAACTGTCAAAGAGTGAATTTCCTTTACTTTAGAGACATTTCCTTTGATTTGATGTGTCTCCAAACAAAAAGTGAAAGAAAATCTCCCCAATGGTACATAGAGAGAAAAAGGCAGGAGTTTAGCAATCCCCTACTCCAGGGATCAGTAAGTTATTTATTGCGATGTACCTGTCAACAATGGACATGTGATGGATAGATTGTGACAGACCTCACTGTGCTTCCAACTCTTTACCGTGTTCATGGCAACACCTTGTCCACTCACCCGGCATCCCGCAGACCCAACTCAAGTGTGCCACAGTGTTGCAGTTGTAGCTCTATGGTGATTTGTAGGAGTAGAGGGTAAATGATAAGCACAGCTGTACACACAGTGTACCTGTCTTTAAAGTGGCAAAGGAGAAGACTGAGCACCTGGGAAGAATGCAGAAGTAAACCATGAGAGAACTGGAGGAACAACACAGCTCTGATATCACAATTAGGTTATATCTTCTTGGTACATTGGGCTGTAGTTCCAATTTGCTTTGTGCCACCAATCATTGTCACACCTTCCATCCTGGACCCCTCTTTTCTCCTCAAAAGTTTCTCTCAATGCTGAATTTTACATTACATCGTTCTGGCCCCTGCATTACATACTACTAACCTCAAAGCCTTTTCATTACATACAAACTTATGTGTTAATGCTGCATTACTTACTACTAACTTCTGAACTCTGCATCTCCTACTAATGACTTCTGAAATCTGCAGTTCTTACTAATGACCTCTGAACTCTGCAGTGTATACTACTAATCCCTGAAAACTGCACTACTTACTCCTGACCCTTGCACTCTGCATTGCTTACTGTTGATCTCTGACCTGTGTGCTACTTACTCCTGACCTCTGTATTAGGTGTTACATACTTCTGATCCTGAGCTTTAATTTAGTTACTTCTGACTCATGCACACTGCTTTTCTTACACCTATACTGTGTTTATCCTGCAATACTTACTACTGACATCTACATTCTGTGTTACATACTCCTAAACTCTGCATTTTGCATTAGTTACTCCTACACTCTGCTGTCTGTGTTCCTTACTACTGACCCTGCACTCTATGGTACTCCTTTCTGGCTCCTGCACTCTATGGTACTCCTTCCTGGCCCCTGCACTCACTATGTGTTATTTACTTCTGACCTCTGAACTCTGCATTACTTAATATCAACCTTGAACTCTGTGTTACTTACACCTTACCTCTGCACGCTCGGTTACTTCCTTCTGACCTTTGCTCTGTGATTTAGTTACTACTGACCCATTAATTCTTCATTGGGGCCTTGCCAGGTTATTTCCTTAAAAAGTGTACTACGTCCTGGTGATCTATGATCTGTGTGATACCGAGGTCATTTGGCTGATAGGGCCGGAGTGACAACCTCCCACCCACTGATAATCACCTTCACCATGCCTTCCCATTGCTCATTTGGCTGCTCATTTTGAATCCTCAGGAAATACAAAATGCTTCCAGGTATAGAGCTCAATGAGACCTTCCTCCCAGGATGCAGTGCCCAGAGACGGGCATCAAAAATAGTGGGCCAGTGATGTCTAGTGGTGATTATTATAGTTACTGTCTTACTGTCATGTTCTGTGTCTGCAGTATTGGAAAATGGGGACATTAACAGTCCCAGAAAGTGATCAAGGCCGAGACCAGGTCCCACGGCCACTACCTATGTGTACCGTGAGTTACATTTTCATGGACCTTTTAATTTATAAGATTAGGTTGAACTTGAGCAATGTCATCTTTCTCTCATCCTAGCCAACTATGAAGGGGAATTATTAAGCAAATCACAGAGCATATCAGGCATCTAGCTGGAGATAATACATTGGCTAGACCTTTATGGAGGGGCCTGAAGTATTTTTTCTGATTTTGTGACCTGTGATTCAACATCTTGGAAGGCCGACTGCAAAGCTTTTTACATCTAATTTATCACAAAATAAGGAAAAACAGACATTGGCTTTATTGCAAATAGTCCACATCAAAGTATGTTAATGTTTTAATCCTTTGTATGTATAAATTGTACTTACTGTATATACAGTCATGACCAAGAATATCGATACCCCTGCATTTCTGTCAGATAATGCACAACTTTACCCAGAAAATTACTGCAATTACAAATGTTTAGACATTCTCGTGTTTATTTATTTTGTTTGTATTGGTATGACACCAAAAAGTGGAGAAACAAGAAGCCAAATTTCACCCATTCGACGCAAAACTTCAAAAATGGGCTGGAGAAAATTCTTGGCACCCCAATTTAATAATTGGTGGAAAAAATAACAGAAATAAATTGCATTAGTGTAGCCATCAATTAGTTTCTTACATCTCTCTACTGGAATTTTAGACCACTCTTCTTTTGCCAACTGCTCTAGGTCGCCCAGAGGCGATTCAGTTCGCATGTGCCGCGCTATACAAGTTTTCATTCATTCATTCATTCAGATTGGAGGGCTTCCTTTTCCCAACTGCTGTTCTGAGATCTCTCTACAAGTGCTCTATGGGATTTAGACCTGGACTTATTACTGGCCAGTTCAGTACTCTCCAGCACTTTGTCTTAAACCAGTTCTGGGTGCTTTTTGACGCGTGCTTTGGGTCATTGTCCTGCTGTAAGACCCATGACCTCTGATGGAGACCCACATTTCTGACACTGGGCCCTATATTGCACCCCAGAATTCTTTGGAAGTCTTCAGATTTCATAATGCCATGCACACAGTCTAAACACCCAGTGCCAGAAGCAGCAAAGCAACCCCAGAACATCAGTGAACCTCCACCATGTTTGACTGTAGGGACTGTATTGTTTTCTTTAACCACTTTCCGACCAGCCGCCGCAGTTATACGGCGGCAGGTCGGCTCGCCCAGGCGAGAGCCCGTAGCTCTACGTCGGGCGCGTGAACGGCCAGGGAGCGCGCGCGCGCGCCTCCCCGCCGTTCCCGACGATCGGATTCGATACAGAACCGATCACTCACCAGGTCCAGGCCAATAAAATCTGGCCTGGACCTGGTGATCACCCTCAGCCAATGGTTGTTCTCCCCTGCCAATGTTTTGTAAACATTGATAGGGGAAATGCTGCTCTCTCCCTCGTGTCGGTCTTTCCGTTCCTGACCGTGAGGGAGAGAGCATCTAACTGTGAGTTGCACAACACTACACTGACACCAGGTCACGTAGGCACACAATTCACCCCTGTTAACCCCCCGATCGCCCCCCAAATTAACCCCTTCACTGCCTGTCACTGTGTCACCCAGTACAGCAATCAGATTTTTTTTTTGATTGCTGTACAAGTGTCATTAGTGACTAAAATAGTTGTTAGGGTAATTAGCCTTAGACCCTAATAAGTCTAGGGACCCCCCCTAACCCCCCCCAATAAAGGTTTAACCCCTTGATTACCCCCTGTCACCAGTGATCACAGTATAAGTGTCACGGGTGACGCAGTTTAGCTAGTTTATTTTTTATAGCATCAAGGCACCCGCCATATTTTTTGCAATAAAGTTTTAACCCCCTGATTGCCCGGCGGGTGATCAAAGTTTGGTTTTAGCGCCGGATAGGGTCTGCGTTGCCCCAGGCAGCGTCAGATTAGTGCCAGTAGCGCTAACACCCACGCACGCACCATACACCCCCCCTTAGTGGTATAGTATCTGAACTGATCGATACCTGATCTGATCAGATCTATACTAGCGTCCCCTGCAGTTTAGGGTTCCCAAAAACGCATTGTTAGCGGGATCAGCCCAGATACCTGCTAGCACCTGCGTTTAGCACCTTCGCCCAGCCCAGCCCAACAAAGTGCAGTATCGATCAATCGATCACTGACACAAAACACAAAAACACATAACTGCAGCGTTCGCAGAGTCAGGCCTGATCTCTGCGATCACTAACAGTTTTTTGGTAGCGTTTGACTGTCGCTAACAGGTCAGGTGCTTTTTTTCCTGTGAATCTCACCACCGTACACCTAAATTTAGAGCCCAAATGGCAAATAGAATGTTTGGTGATGAAGAGGCCTACTTGTTCATGAGCCTGTCAGATAGTGATGAGGAGGTCACGCATCTGTCAAATTCTAGCTCATATGATCCTGTAGACGACAGTGGCTCCCTGACAGATAGCTCTGACGACGGAGTGGTCCCTGCTAGGGTCAGGCGTACCAGATCCCGATCTTCTGCTGTCGCTGAGGTGCAAGAACCGCAGGACTCTCGTATGGGGCAGAGTAGTACTAGCGCCGCTATTCCTTCGGGTGATCTGGCAAGCACCAGCGGCCTAGTACATCCTGGTCATACATCCAGCACTGCAGTAACACTTGGTGACGTGGCGAGTCCCATAAGTGCAGTTCAAGCTGGCGAGGTGGCAAGCACAAGTAGTGTCCCGCTGCCACCAAGAAGAAGAAGACAAAGACAGGCCCGTCGTGCCCAAAGTGCCCTTCCTGCTGCATTAGCCAATCCTGATTGGGTCCCCGCCACTTCTGCAGCACCCGTACTTCCCCCATTCACTGGCCAACCCGGAATTCAGGTGGAAACAGTTGATTTTACGCCACTGGATTTTTATTCACTGTTTTTCACGGAAGATCTCTATAGATCTATTGTGGACCAAAGCAATTTGTATGCTGGTCAATTCATCGCCGCTAATCCCCAGCTGTCCCTTGCCAGAGATTGGAAGCCAATTACGGTTTCCGAATTTAAGATCTTTCTGGGCCTTACCCTCCTCATGGGCATTACTAAAAAGAGTGAATTGCGGTTGTATTGGTCCACGCGCCCAATTTACTATATGCCCATTTTCTCTGCCTCCATGACCAGGACACGATACGAGCAGATCTTGCGGTTCATGCATTTTAGTGACAATCAACTCTGTCGTCCTCGGGGAGACCCTGAATTCGATCGGCTCTACAAAATTCGGCCCCTCGTAAACCACTTCAACGAACGGTTTGCAGCCTTGTATAATCCCAATCAAGTTGTCTGCGTTGATGAGTCCCTGATTAAGTTTTCTGGTCGCTTGTCATTCAAACAGTTCCTTCCCAGCAAGCGTGCCAGATACGGGGTCAAGTTGTATAAGCTCTGTGACAGGGCAACAGGCTATACATCTAGCTTTATGGTTTACGAGGGAAAAGACAGTCACGTAGAGCCGGAAAATTGCCCTGATTACATAGGGAGCGCTGGTAAGATAGTCTGGGAATTGGTGTCACCCTTATTCGGAAAGGGGTACCACTTGTACGTGGACAATTATTACACGAGCGTGCCACTTTTTAGTCATCTTTTTGATTATGGAATTGGCGCATGTGGCACCGTGCGACCTAATCGCCGGGGCATCCCCCAACGGCTTGTAGAATCCCGTCTTAGTCGGGGGGAGAGAGCCTGCTTACAGTGTAACAATTTGTTAGCAGTGAAGTGGAGGGATGCACGGAATGTTTTCGTTCTGTCCTCGCTTCACGCAGACACGGCAGTCCAAATTCCTACGGCGACTGGTGTTGTGGAGAAACCCCTCTGTATCCACGAGTACAACCTTAACATGGGAGGGGTGGACCTCAATGACCAGTTGTTGGCGCCGTACCTAATTACCCGTAAGACCAAACGCTGGTACAAAAAAGTGTCGGTTTATTTGTTTCAATTGGCTTTGCTGAACGCTCATGTGCTATACACAGCTTCAGGACAGGCTGGATCCTTCCTAAAATTCCAGGAAGAGATCGCCGAAGCCCTTCTGTTTCCAGACGGTGCTTTGCCCCACCTTCCCAACGCAAATGCAGTGAGCCGGCTGTATGAGAGGCATTTTCCTTTTATCATCCCTAGTACCCCTACCCAAAGAACCCGCCAAAGAAGATGTCGTGTCTGCAGCAAACTCGGATTTAGGCGTGACACCCGCTTTTATTGTCCCGACTGTCCTGACCAACCTGGTCTTTGCATTGGTGTATGTTTCAAACGCTACCACACACTAATTGAGTTTTAGCGTAGGGTACAGCACCACACAGTCCTAGGCACATAAACACAGGGTTTCAGAAGATGTGATGGCCATCACATTTTGAGAGACCATAATCTGCAACGTTCAGTTTACAGTTTATAAAAGTGAAAAAAAGTGGAAAAAATTAAACTCACACAAAAACACAAAAAAAATATAAAATAAAAAATCCAAAAATAGTTGTGGTTGTATTTTTCTCCTCTATTTGTTGTTCTCTTATGTTCACTCTCTACTGTCTACTCACTATTGTTCTATATCTATTCTCTCTATTTTTTTTTTATAGTATTTGCTTTGCAGGTATGGTATGTTATACTGTAATGTTTGTTTTATTGTTAACCATCATTTACTTAGCAGGTACGCCATTTAGTTGCATCGCGGATTTATTTAGCGTGACAGCAACAGCGTTTGCTCCCACGATATATAAAGCCACGACTCCAACACTGTGGGAGGTGATTTCACCACCACAGCTAAAAAAAGAGCATATATGCCGAAGCATGGGGGCATTAGGGGCGGAGGAGCGATTTTGCTCCTAATGCCGCATACATACGATCGAAATTCCGTCGGAAGCTTTCCCGTGGAAAAGTTCAACCGTGTGTACGCGGCATAACTTTTTTTGAGGGAGGATGCCCCCATGCTTCGGCATATATATTTTTTAGGCACAGGTTGCGTTAATTTATTTTTTACTGTTTTTTTATTTTTTGGTATTTGATTTGCAGGTATGGTATGGTAAGATCTTACTGTTAGAATGTAATGTTACTTTGTTTTAATGTTAACCATCATTTGCTTAGCAGGTACGCCATCCAGTTGCATCGCCGATTTATTTAGCGTGACAGCAACAGCGTTTGCTCCCACGATATTTAAAGCCGTGATTCCAACACTGTAGGAGGTGATTTCACCACCACAGTTAAAAAAAGAGCATATATGCCGAAGCATGGGGGCATTAGGGGCGGAGGAGCGATTTTGCTCCTAATGCACGTACATACGGTCGAAATTCCGTCGGAAGCTTGTCCGTGGAAAAGTCCGACCGTGTGTATGCGCCATAACTTTTTATGCAGCGTACATACGTCTGTGAGCGGCATAACTTTTTTGAGGGAGGATGCCCCCATGCTTCGGCATATATAACTGGTGCATGTATGCCCATCATTAGAAGTGGGTGGATGAAGGGAGGTATTCTAATGGTGGGCATACCCACCGATCAATCAATTTTTTTCGTTCAGCCAACAGGCTGAATGAAAAAAAAAAGATTACAATACATGTCCAACAAGAACCATCAAAGTATGGTATGTTGCTGGACTTTGAATGGTTATACCAGAATGATGCCTGCGGGTTTAGGTATCATCTTGGTATCATTCTCTTCAGCCAGCGGTCGGCTTTCATGTAAAAGCAATTCTAGCGGCTAATTAGCCTCTAGACTGCTTTTAAAAGCAGTGGGAGGGTATGCCCCCCCCCCCGGATATAAACTGCGCCATTGGGAAAGTGGGAAAACATTTTATCACACCGATCTTGGTGTGGTCAGATGCTATGAGGGCAGAGGAGAGACCTAGGGTCTGATAGACCCCAATTTTTTCAAAAAAGAGTACCTGTCACTAACTATTGCTATTATAGGGGATATTTACATGCCCTAAGATAACAATAAAAATTATAAAAAAAAATAAAAAAAGGAAGGAACAGTCTAAAATAAAATTAAAAAAGCAAAATAAATAATAATAAAAAATAAAATAAAAAAAAAAGCACCCCTGTCCCCCCCTGCTCTTACGCAAAGGCGAACGCAAGCGTCGGTATGGCGTCATATGTAAACAGCAATTGTACCATGCATGTGAGGTATCACCGCGAAGGCCAGATCGAGGGTAATAATTTTAGCAGTAGACCTCCTCCGTAAATCTAATGTGGTAACCTGTAGAGGCTTTTAAAGGCTTTTAAAAATGTATGTTGTTTGTCGCCACTGCGCATTTGTGGGAAATTTTAAAGTATGTCGTGTTTGGTATCTGTGTACTCGGCCTACGATCATCTTTTTTATTTCATGAAATATTTGGGCAATATAGTGTGTTTTAGTGCTTTAAAATAAAAAAAAGTGTATTTTTTCCCCAAAAAATGCGTTTAAAAAATCGCTGCGCAAATACTGCGTGGAAAAAAAAAATGCAACACCCACCATTTTAATCTGTAGGGCCTTTCCTTTAAAAAAATATATAATGTTTGGGGGTTCAACTTAACTTTCTTGCAAAAAAAAAAAAGTTTTTATGTAAACAAACAGTGTCAGAAAGGGCTTTGTCTTCAAGTGGTTAGAAGAGTGGATGATGTGCGACATAAGCTTCTAAATGTTGTGCATAAAATGCCAGGACAGTTCAAAATCCCCCCAAATGACCCCATTTTGGAAAGTAGACACCCCAAGCTATTTTCTGAGAGGTATGTTGAGTACATGGAATATTTTATATTTTGCCACCAGTTGCTGGAATATGACAAACTTTTTTTTATTTATTTTTTTTTTGCACAAAGTTGCCACTAAATGATATATTGCTCAAACATGCCATGGTTATATGTGGAATTACACCCCAAAATACATTCTGCTGCTTCTCCCGAGTACGGGGATACCACATGTGTGAGACTTTTTGGGAGCCTAGACGCGTACGGGACCCCAAAAACCAATCACCACCTTCAGGCTTTCTAAGGGCGCAAATCTTTGATTTTACCCCTCACTGCCTATCACAGTTTCGGAGGCCATGGAATGCCCAGATGGCACAAACCCCCCCCAAATGACCCCATTTTGGAAAGTAGACACCCCAACCTATTTGCTGAGAGGTATGGTGAGTATTTTGCAGTTCTTGCTTTTTGTCACAAAGATTAAAAAAAAAAAAAAAGAGAAAAAAAAAAAAAAAAAATATCTTTCTTCATTTTCAAAAATAAATGAGCGCTGTAAAATACTCGCCATGCCTCTCATCAAATAGCTTGGGGTGTCTACTTTCCAAAATGGGGTCATTTGGGGGGGTTTAGTGCCATCTGGGATTTCCATGGCCTCCAAAACTGTGATAGGCAGTGAGGGGTAAAATCAAAGATTTGCGCCCTTAGAAATCCTGAAAGCGGTGCTTGGTTTTCGGGGTCCCGTAAGCGGCTAGGCTCCCAACAAGTCCCACACATGTGGTATCCCCGTACTCAGGAGAAGCAGTAGAATGTATTTTGGGGTGTAATTCCACATATGCCCATGGCATGTTTGAGCAATATATCATTTAGTGGCAACTTTGTGCAAAAAAAAAAAAAAAATTTGTCATATTCCAGCAACTGGTGGCAAAATATAAAATATTCCATGTACTCAACATACCTCTCAGAAAATAGCTTGGGGTGTCTACTTTCCAAAATGGGGTCATTTGGGGGGGTTTTGTGTCACCTTGGCATTTTATGACCTTCAAAACGGTGATAGGTAGTGATAGGTAGTGAGGAGTGAAATCAAAAATGTATGCCCTTAGAAATCCTGAAGGCGGTTCTTGGTTTTCGGGGTCCCGTACGCGGCTAGGCTCCCAAAAAGTCCCACACATGTGGTATCCCCATACTCAGGAGAAGCAGCAGAATGTATTTTGGGGTGCAATTCCACATATGCCCATGGCATGTGTGAGCAATATATAATTTAGTGACAACTTTGTGCAAAAAAAAATAAAAAATTCATATTCCCGCAACTTGTGGCAAAATATAGAATATTCCATGGACTCAAAATGCCTCTCAGCAAATAGCCTGGGGTGTCTACTTTCCAAAATTGGGTCATTTGGGGGGGGGTTTGTGCTATTTGGGCATTTTATGGCCTTCAAAACTGTCATAGGTAGTGAGAAGTGAAATCAAAAATTTGTGACCTTAGAAATCCTGAAGCCCATGCTTGGTTTAGGGGCCCTGCACGCAGCTAGGCTCCCCAAAAAGTCCCACACATGTGGTATCCCCGTACTCAGGAGAAGCAGCAGAATGTATTTTGGGGTGTAATTCCACATATAACCATGGCATGTGTGAGCAATTTATCATTTAGTGACAACTTTTTGTAATTTTTTTTTTTTTTTGTCATTATTCAATCACTTGGTACAAAAAAAAAAAATATTCAGTGGGCTCAACATGCCCCTCAGTAATTTCCTTGGGGTGTCTACTTTCCAAAATGGGGTCATTTGGGGGGGTTTTGTACTGCTCTGCCATTTTGGCACCTCAAGAAATTAGATAGGCAGTCACAAAATAAAAGCTGTGTAAATTCCAGAAAATGTACCCTAGTTTGTAGACGCTATAACTTTTGCGAAAACCAATAATTATACGCTTATTGCGATTTTTTTTACTAAAGACATGTGGCTGAATACATTTTGGCCTAAATGTTTGACTAAAATTTAGTTTATTCGATATTTTTTACTTTTTGTTATAAGAAAAATCATTTTTTTTCAAAATTTACGGTCTTTTTCCGTTTATATCGCAAAAAATAAAAATCGCAGAGGCAATCAAATACCATCAAAAGAAAGCTCTATTTGTGGGAAAAAAAGGACGCAAGTTTCGTTTCGGTATAACATTGCATGACCGCGCAATTACCAGTTAAAGTAACGCAGTTCCAAATTGTAAAAACACCTCTGGTCTTAAGGCTGACAAATGGTCCGGGGGGGAAAGTGGTTAAAGGCCCAATTTCTCTTTCTGAAAACAGTAGAATGAGGGGCTTTACCAAAAAGCTGTAATTTTGTTTTGTCTGTCCGCATCATATTCTCACAAAAGGATTTTGGCTTCCTCATGTAAGTTTTGGCAAACTCCAATATGGCTTTTTTATGTTTCTGTGTCAGCAGTGTTGTCCTCCTGGGTCTCCTACCAAAGTGTCCCTTTTCATTCAGATGGTGATGAATAGTGCAAGATGACACAGTTTTACTCTATGCCCAAAGGTTAGCTTGAATTTGTCTGGAAGTTGATCAAGGTTCTTTATCCACCATTTAAACAATCCTTTGTTGCAATCTTTGATATTTTATTCTCTTTCATCCACGTCCAGAGAGATTGCCATGGGCTGTAAACTTTTTGACAATGTTTGTTGATGCTTCCTTCCATGTTCCCCATCTCATTGGGTGCTAAGTGTAGGTCACATAGGAGACCTACTCCGGGGTGGGTTCTTCTGGGCTACACTAGGCACCTTGAACAGGATCACCGCCTTACACATGTAGTACCTTTGCATGAGCAGACAACTGAACTCTTGTTAAAGTTCTTAATGTTAACATACACCACTACTTTCACTTAGGAAGGACATGCATAGCCAAAGCCCTCTCCACCTGTCCAGCGTAAATCTCCGCTACCTCACTCCCTGTAACAAAATGGGGTCCTTCTGTGCACCTAGCATGAACTTCATGCATGCATTCACCTAACTCACTTAACTCTTCCACTTAAGTACCTGTGCACAGGCTGAGGACCTCTGCAGTGCTAATTTTCTCCAGTTGCTATAGGAAATGGGTCACTTATGGAGAGAGTATAAAATAGTGATCTCCCGTGTGCCAAATAACAAAGAAAATGTGTCAACAACAACTCCTCCTGCAAGGGGCTGTCCCACCTGCCACATACACACACTTATTACAGGCTGCTTGTTAAATCTTCGTTACCCTTGGTAACCATTGTGTCTTCATACCCCAAGGAGTTCAACTGACCCAAGCTGTAGACTATGTGGTCCATTACTTGCATTGCACCCCTTTAGTAACTTTAGACCAGGCAAAAGTCTTTCCATAAACAAATCCCTAACTTAGGCTCATGACTGCCCCAGCATACCTGAACAGGAACGAGTTCATTTTTGGCCCAGGTGGTACCTTCCGGGGGTTGGTAGGTCCCAGAAATCCCCCTTTGCTGTGCATGGCTCTTGAAGCCAGATGTGAATTGTGATGTCAGCAGGCAATTTGGTCTCGGCATTAAAAGCAGGCTGACAGGATGAACTCTGGCAATGGCATCAGTAGTGAGCAGAGCAACGGCAGCAGCGGCAAACCCCTGGATCCGGAGCCCCGTCCCTTTTATAATGACACAGGACCAGTGGGTTGGACCCAAGAAACCTGCCAAGAAAAACCCAGGAAACATAATTAACTGTATCCCTTCCAACTGGGACAGCACCTAACTAGGCTGAAATAGGAAACCTGCCTACACGCAGGCTTCTTTCTCTTTGCACAGCTGTTCTCTGAGTTGCAGCTCTCTGACATCATCCTATACAATGCAGCACCATCAGCTCTGTAATAAATTGGAGGGCACCAAGAGGCCCTCCCAATCCATACCAAGCCCTTTGGGTCTGGTATCAATTTTAGGGGAACCACACGCCAAAAAAAAAGGGGGCATGAGGTCCCCCTTTAAATCCATACCAGACCCTTATCTGAACATGCAGCCTGGCAGGACAGGAAAGGGGGAGCTTGCTTGCTTCTTAAACATACCAAACTACATGCCTCAACATGGGTAGGTGCTTTGGAGCAGGGGGGCTCTACCCTTCCACCCCAAAGCACCTTGTCCCCATGTTGATGGGGATAAGGGCCTCTTCCGGACAACCCTGGGCGGTGGTTGTTGGGGTCTGCAGCAGGGGGCTTATCAGAATCTAGAATCCTACTTTAACAAGGGGGCTCCAGATCCCAGCCCTCTCCCTATGTAAATGAGTATGGGGTACATTGTACCCCTACTCATTCACCAAATAAAAGTGTCAAATATGAATAGTTTTTGACAATTTCCTTTAAAAACAATGTCCCCTGATGTAGATGCATCGTCAATCACCAAGCCTGCTGCACCACCTGGTGACGTCACCTGGTGGCACTGCCCCCCCTTGTGACACCACTGACTGGTGCATGCTGGGTCAGTGATGTCATAAGAGGATGGTACACCAGGTGACGTCACTATGTGGCCCCGCCTTTTTCCTATTTAAGAGCTGTCAAACGGCAGAGCAGCATTCAGCGGTTAGCCTCAGTCGCTGTTTTGCTTTTTGTCTTTCTATTAAAGGTTCTTGCGGTAAAACCTAGGTTAGACTTCTGTAGTGTATAAATGCTTTACTAATCCAAAAAACTGCACATACAACTGTAGGATACACAATACAACACAATTCATAGCTTACAAAATATTCCTACAACATGCACAAGCCAATTATTCTTTCTAGCAAAATAATGTACAAAGTGTAAGCAATAAGTAAACTAAACAGTTACTCAACTTAGGGTTCAATATGTAATGTCCTTCATGGTTCCTTGGTCAAAGTCCAAGCTCAAAATGCCTCCAAAAATCTCCAGCTTCTGGCAGCCATGTCTTGCTCTTTCTCTTCCAAAACACAACTCCTTTGTCTGACCACATGCTTCTTTCAAAAGACCCAAGCCCCTCCCACCAACTTCCTGTATACACCAACTTCCTGTCCTCTGCTCAGCTCCAAACCTTACCAACTGGTTTATTCACATATCAATGGAGGTGGGGGTTGGGGGGAGCCTGTCTTTCTTTAAAAATATATCTAACTCCATATTATGGCTGTAAAGTCACTACAAATAGTCACGGCAACACAGTCTCATGCAGAACGTTTTTTTAATTCTTTTTTTTTAGGTTCGGTGGAGAGGTGGGTGTCGTGATTGACAATGGATTTACATTGTAGGATATTCTTTTATTTTTCACATGTGGGGCCCAGATTCCGATCAGTCCCCTGTCCGAAAACCCCCACAACCACCACCCAGGGTTGTCAGGAAGAGGCCCTTATCCCCATCAACATAGGGAAAAGGCTCCCCCTAACTTAAAGCACCCCCCCCAATGTTGAGGGCATATGGCCTGGTAGGGTTTAGGAGGGAGGGCACTTGCTCTCCCCCTTTTCTGTCCTGCCAGGCTGCATGCTCGGATAAGGGTTTGGTATATACTTTGAGGGGGGAACCCATGCCGCTTTTGGGTTCCTTCCGAGCGTCCCGCAAATTCAGAAGTTCGTTGAATGGGCAGACAGGTGATGTTTGGGCTGAATTTTTGCTCAATTTATTTATCATCCCCTGGACAAAATAAGGTATCCCTTTCAGTGGGGAGGGGAGCCCAGGCAAGGGTAAATATTTTATTTCCACAAAATTCAGCTTTAGGAGGTTGATGAGAGCTTGCATTATTGCCCCTTTAGTGCTTATTTAAAATATGTAATATAGTCTGGGTATAGGCTATAAAAAATGATCAAAACTAGACTCAGCATTTAACTGAATATTTAGTCTGACAGTATTATTATTAATCTGCAGTCTGGTTATGAAAGGTAATATTTAGCTCAGCTTACTTACTGAAATTGATTCTTCAGTTTGAGACTCAGAGCTCCGAGGCCACTTTAACCACTTAAGACCCGGACCAATACGCTGGTAAATGATCCAAGGTGTTTTTGCGATTCGGCACTGCGTCGCTTTAACAGACAATTGCGCGGTCGTGCGACGTGGCTCCCAAACAAAATTTGCGTCCTTTTCTTCCCACAAATAGAGCTTTCTTTTGGTGGTATTTGATCACCTCTGCGATTTTTATTTTTTGCGCTATATACAAAAATAGAGCGACATTTTTGAAAAAAACCCACTATTTTTTACTTTTTGTTAAAAAAAAAATCAAATAAACTAAATTTTAGTCAAACATTTAGGCCACAATTTATTTAGCCACATGTCTTTAGTAAAAAAAAAAAAATTGCAATAAAAAAAAAAAAAAAAAAAAAATAGCTACCTAGCGGGAACAGCGACACTAATACAGCGATCAGAAAAATTATCGCTTAGTGACGCTGGCAATAGGGAGTGAAAGGGTTAACTAGGGCGGTGATCAGGGGGTTAAAACTTTATTAGGGGGGTGGGGGGCTATCCTGAACCTAACACTAACTGACTTTTACACTGCCTGTCACACTGACACTAAATGCAGTGATTAGATCACTGCATTCAGTGACACTGTGACAGGGGGGGTGGGGGGTCAGATCACAAGGGGTTAAGTGTGCCTATGTGTGTGTATGTCAGTGTAGTGTTCGTGCACACTTACTGTGAGGTGTTTCTTTCGTCGCAGCAGTTGGAAATACCGCTGCGATGAGAGATTACATCACTTCCCCCTTCCTGTGTAAACACAGGAGGAGGAAGTGACAGGGCGGGGGAGCGCAGCGATTGGCTGGGAGCGATCGCGGGGGGGCGGGCAAAGACGGACATCCGCCCGCTCGTCCCAGATCGCTCCCGGAGACACAGGGACCGCCGCACGCCGCGGAGGGGGTCCCGATCGGACCCCCGACCCGCTACTGGGCGAGGACGTAAATTTACGCCCTTGTGCCCAGCCGTGCCCTTCTGTGGACGTAAATGTGCGTGCGGCGGCGGTCCTTAAGTGGTTAAAGTGTTTATACAACTTTTTCCCTGTTTATACACCTAAAATGTATTTGTCAGTTTATTTGTCATCAAGCCTCACTATATACAGTTTGCTTAAAAGGGGTAATAAACCACAGAAAAATAAAATAAAAATCTTTCCCACTGCAAGCTACATGCATAATGTGCTAGTGTGCACTATGTTTTATTACACATGTCATTATCACGTTGATCAAGGGGGAAGAAGAAATCAGAGAAAACAAAAAATATGCAGATTAAATTGATATTACATTTTCCACACACCTAGACTAAATTTCCCTATGGGTTACAATTAGTGGTGCAACGGATCACCGTTAATCTGTGATCCGAACGGGTCACCCACTTTCGGATCGGCACGCTATGCGATCCGCGGATTGCCTCCGCGGCCATAGCATTAGGAAAGGCCGGGGCTTCGGCCTAGCTCCAGAGCCGAGGCCATCTTGGTACACCCGGCGGCTGCCCTACTCTCTGTTTACACCCACAGAGGAGGAGGAGGGGCCCGCACTCGAGGAAAACACACGCCGCTGTCTGAGGTTTGCACTAGTGTGGGGGTTACTGTCTGAGGTCTGCACTACTGTGGGGGTTACTGTCTGAGGTTTTCATTACTGTGGGGGTTACTATCTGTGGTCTGCACTACTGTGGGGGTTACTGTCTGAGGTCTGCACCACTGTGGGAGTTAATGTCTGAGGTCTGCACTACTGTGGGGGTTACTGTCTTAGGTCTGCACTACTGGGGGGGTTACCGTCTGAGGTCTGCACTACTGGGGGGTTACCGTCTGAGGTCTGCACTACTAGGGGGTTACCGTCTGAGGTCTGCACTACTGGGGGGGTTACCATCTGAGGTCTGCACTACTGGGGGGGGTACCGTCTAAGGGCTGCACTACTGGGGGGGTTACCATCTGAGGTCTGCACTACTGGGGGGGTTACCGTCTGAGGTCTGCACTACTGGGGGGGTTACCGTTTAAGGTCTGCACTACTGGGGGGTTACCGTCTAAGGTCTGCACTACTGGGGGGTTACCGTCTAAGGTCTGCACTACTGGGGGGTTACCGTTGCACCCCTAGTTACAATGCAGTTACTCTTTAAATAATAACAAAAAAAAAATACACAGCATGTTTTGGATTAGAGTATTGTTCTGTAAACAGCAAAACAGCCAGTGTAATATCCCTGTTAGAGCTGCTAGAACTTGAAAGAAAGAACAGAGACAGGACTGGGTGACACACGTCATTTTTACCATACTGTCACCTTAGATCTGCCAAACTGGATGGAATTTGTTATTCAAATTTGACCTAAATCTTTTAGCCGGTGGGTTGGTGTCGCTTCCTATATAACTCATCGTGGATTTGAGGCAGTGACAGCGGAATGATAAGCGTCTTGACATATTGCATCCTCAAATACTGCCAGCAACCATTTCTGTTGTCTCCAAATTATCACTGACAATATCAGTCACTAAGGTGTAAGAAAGAGATGGGTTCAATCATCAAACCCGCTAATAGACAAAAATCACAAACATCTGCTCATGATCCTATTAATAGCTGTACTGCTTAATAAAGTGATGAAATATGAAAGAACATTAGAGATTAATCCTTTGGTATCCCTTTTGCCATTAACCATTTCACCGCTGCAAAGTTTTACCCCTTCATGAAGAGGCCATTTTTTGCTATTCAGCACTACGGTACTTTAATTGGTAATTGCACGGTCATGCAACATTGTACCCAAATGAAATGTACATAATTTTTTTCACACAAATAAAGATTTATTTTGGTGGTATTTGATCACCACTGTTTTTTTTCCCCCCTGTTTATTTTTATTGTAAATGTTCATTAAACATTATGGGCCAGATTCAGGTAGAGTTAGGCTGGAGTATCAGTGATACTCCAGCCTAACTGTCACTTTGAGCCGGCGTTTTTGTTTTCTGTAACCAGAAAACAAGAAACGCCGGGTTGGAGTTCCTATACGAGCGGCGTAATTGTATTACGCCATCGTATCGGAACTTCAATTTTAAAAATGGCGCGCAGGGCGTTCCCGCTGATTAACGCCGAGAATATGTTAATCAGCGGGAATCGGAAATTCACGATCGTATTCGGGCGCGACGCAGTGACTTTCCGACGTTTCCGTAAGAGATACACGGCGTAAAGATAAAGCAGCCCCCTAGTGGAGTATCCTATGTTAAGTATGGCTGTTGTCATCGCGTCGCAAAAAAAAAAATTTGAGTCGTTTGCGTAAAACGTCCGTGAATGGGGATTGACGTCATTGACGTTCACTGACAGAATTTGGAGCATGCGCACTGACAGTCGACACATGCGCAGTACGTTCGCCGCGGGATCACGCATAGTTAACATAATACACGCCCCCTACCCGCCCAATTTGAATTCCGCCGGCTCATTTTCGTTAGGCCGCCGCAACTTTAGGAGCAAGTGCTTTGTGAATAACAGTACTTGCTCCTAAAGTTACGGCGGAGTAACGTAAATGAGAAACGTTACTCCAGAATAAAGAAGCGCCCATCTACCTGAATCTGGCCCTATGCATTTAAGTTAAAATGAGGACATATACAACAGTCTCAAAGCTTAACCAATAATGTTAAATAGTAAAACATTCTACACTTCTGTAGGTCTAAGTCCAAAGAAAGGGGGCTACTCGTTGCATAGCAGAAGCAATAGACATGTGCATTAGTTTTCGTCCAAATACATTTTTGTGTGAATTTTGGCTATTTTCGTTATTGTTTTAAGAAACGAAAACGAAAAATGCTTTATTTTCGTTTTCGTCGGTCAAATGTGCCTAACCTTAACTCTATTAGTCCAAGATTATTCTACAAAGAGAGAAAAGATTCGACATAGAGAGAAAAGATTTGACATTATAGAGAGAAAAGATTCAACATTATAGAGAGAAAAGATTCAACATTATAGAGAGAAAAAATCGCTGCTGGAATTGGGTGGAGGAAGTAAAATAAAAATAATGATGATGATGAATGAATGTTATTGGCTGATTGTAACCAAAGAGGAGGAGCAGTAAAATAGCTAGAACTAACTTGACAATTCAACATGAATGACGAATATTCGACAAAGCATCGAAAAACATACAAACGTCGAATCTTTCTTTGAAGGCTGAAGGTGTCTGTTGAATGTTCAAAAAAGATTTGACAAAGCAGCTAAACTGTACGACGCCGCAATCGTAAATTTCTGGTCAAATAGGCTATAGAAAAATTCTAATGTTGGTTGACTAGTAATAATAATTAATAAATATAATTATTAGTAGTCATACAACATTAGAATTCTTCTATAGCTTGTAGGCGGAACATTTGACCGGAAATGTACGATTCAACGTATAGTTTCGCTGCTCTGTCGAATCTTCTTTGAACATTCTACAGACACCATAAGTATTCAATGGCAGATTCAACCTTAATTTATTCGGATTTTCAGACAAATGCAATTTCTAACAAGAAACAAAATAGATAAAAACGAATTTCGGGAGTAGCTAAATAAAATAATTTTTCAGACGAAAACAAAATTTCCGAAACAAAATATTTCAGTGTGCACATATCTAAGAAGCAATATTTTGAATAAAATTGAAAGCACTAACTACAAAATTCAAAGCCATCCACAACTCAGCCCGAGCTACATTACCAATCTTGTCTCCAAATATTACCCACACTATCCTCTACGCTCCTCCCACTCTAAAGTTCCCTTGTCACTTGTAAACGACGTGAACGGCACTTACGCAAAACCCTATTTCGCGAACATTTTACGTACACGACGGGAAAATAAGCATCGGCACGCCGTCCATACTTAACATTGCCTGCGCCTCATATAGCAGGCATAACATTACAACGGTATTACGCTAACACAAACTACGTAATTGAATAGCGCCGGCCGAGCGTACGTTCGGGAATCGGTGTATAGGCTCATTTACATATTTTAGACGGGAACGCCACCTAGCGGCCAGCCTAAAATATGAAAATAAGATTAGACAGCGTAATAGACTTACGCATATCTGATCTAAGGAAAATCTATGCTTAACTGATTTTATGAATCAGTGGCATAGATTGGGCGCATAAAAAGCAGAGATAAGACGGCTTATCTGGAGATAAGCCGGCATATCTCCTACCTGAATCTACCCCATACTCCATCCAGAAAATGAGGTGGACTTTTTTTGACTTGCTGCAGCTCCTTATGCACACTGTGAGAAGCTCACAGTGTGTAGTGAAATCAGAGTTAGCTGTTTCAATACAGGAGAGGAGCCTATAAAACTGTACAAGTCAGAAGGTAAGGCTGGAGTTCAGCTTTAATTTAAAGTCCAACTTTCTTTACTGTTGTGCTGCATTAAGAGGATTAACAGCCACCATAATGTATGGCCCATATTGGTACGCATGGCAATGAAAGGTTGTTAGGAACTGAGAAGCAGATAAGCCGTTATAAATTTGTAATACTGATAGAAATGCAAAAATAATTACCTTTAAAAAATAATACTTATGCCGCGTACACACGATCATTTTTTGTGATGAAAAAAAAAAACTTTTTCTGTGAAGTAAAAACGACGTTTTTGAAACGTCACTTTTCAAAGACGATGTTGCATACACACCATTGTTTTTTCACAAAAAGCGAGGTTACTTTCACCACTCTTTTTCATTGAAGCTCGCTTCATAACTAGCTTCTGGGCATGTGCGGGTTGAAAAACGTAGTTTTAAACGACGTTTTTGCTACACACGGTGACTTTTTGTGAGATAAAAAACGACGTTTTGAAAAACGACACAAAAAATTCAAGCATGTTGGAATTTTTTTTTGGTTGTTTATTTGAAGACATAAAACAACGTTTTGCCCACACACCATCATTTTAAATTACGTTTTTTAAAACGTCGTTTTATTTCATCACAAAAAACGACCGTGTGTACGCGGCATTACACCTGGTGATTTCGGCTGATCTGATCTTTAACTACCTTTCCTCTTTTGATCAGGCTTCAGTTATCCTTTACAGAAAAAGAAAACTCAGGTAGAAACAGAACTTTTTCTAAAGTCTCTAATAGTAGACCCGCTTAGATCTCTAAATATAACTATTAGCAATTTTGTCTCTTGATCTAAAGCCAGGAAGAGCTGCCAAAAAGTGGATTTTTATCATCACAACCAAATGTCAAAAATCATTTTGTTCTTGCCCTGGTACATGAAACAATAGTAGCTTTCTTTATATATAGTGATTTATACAGATCCTTCCAGATGTTGAAGCAAAGTTCATTTGAAGGACATCTTGAGGATGATCACAATGACCATCTTGGTGAAGACCTGCAGACAAGATCAGCAATTATGGGAAAATCCTAGTTGTTGTTGTCCATCCAGCCTGGAACACAGCTTCTCACCACCAGGAACCATGGTGTGGCACCAGAAGGCACATACACACTGCCAGGACCTGGGCTTAAACCTGGGACTTCTTCTGTGTCTGGCATTGACTATTCCCATTGAGCTATCTGGGATGCTGGACAGTTTTCTGCCTGATCTGGTGGATAAACCTATCTGATCCATTAGACTACTCTGCTTGGTGTCTTGATTGCTGTTGAACCTTGAAACCCTTGCTCCTCCCATGAACTTCCTATAAAAGCCTTGTATCAGAACTTCCTCTTTACCAGGTTGTTGTGCATTCCCTGCCAGTGCCTTTCTGTTGTCTTTCCTGCTGCCTTCTGTACCTGCAACCACCTGTGTTTGACCCTCGGCCTGTTCCTGGACTACTCTACTGCCTGATCTCAATCTGCAACCACCCGTGTTTGACCCTTGGCCTGTTCTTTGACTGCTCTACTGCCTGATCCCAACCTGCAGCCACTCGTGATTGATCCCTTGGCTTGTTTACTGACCACGCTGCTGTTTCATCCTTGTCTGTTTATCCGCTATTGGACCCCAGCTTGCTCACACCCTGGTGGAGCAAATTTGAGGACCTTGACCTGGTACTAGCTTGCAGCTAAATCCATCTCCACCATCAGGAGCTCTGGGGAAAACCAGCTAGTACTTAGATGCTGCACCTCAGGGGAGCCTTTGTCATCTGCCAGAAGTGACTGCCTGTATGCCTGTCCTGCCACTGCTATTGCAATTGGTCTTCAAGACCGACACCTGATCGTGACACAAATGGTGTGTTTTATCACACAATTCGACCATTTGTATACTCCATCGGACAATTGTTGTCGAAATTTCCACGGACAAATGCTCTCAAACGTCCTGACAACAAATGTGTTATGGGGAAAGGAGTCACCGTTTCAGGTGGGTCTTTGTTAACAATCAGGAACCTCCCAGGAAACCAAGGTGCTGGCAATGCACTAGGCAAAATGTGGAATTTTCAGAAGTGATGGACAGCCGCACTCCAAGGGAACTTCAAAAAGTTGTCTTTATTTGTAAAATCAAAGGACATGCATCACAGAATACAAGCAAAAAAGGGACAGCCAACGCGTTTCACACTAATTCAGTGCTTAGTCATGTGTTATTTCGGATCATCCGATCGTGTGTACATCTGACTAAAATCCAAAGTACAAACGCGCATGCTCAGAACCAATGCTAAACATCAGACAATAGCAGAAGTTGCCTAAAGGGTGGCAGTAAAGAGCTGAAAAAACATGTGATTTGGTGGATTTTGGCTGAAAATGTTCTGTGCCGTGTGTATGCATACCAAGTTCACAGCCAATGCCCCTTCGGACAAAAATCCATGGAAAAGTCAGATGGAAGTCTGATCGTGTATATGATGCTTTAGAGCTCAGTAACTTCTAATCTGCCATGCAAACAGACCTCTACCTAGCAAGTAGCTGTCAGATGCCTTACCTGGCCCTAGCTTATGCTAATTATTCAGCCCTAAGCTAAATCTAGTTACAGCACAACTGGCATAGAAAAGAATCACCTATAAAATCAAAAAAATATGCTGCGCTGCACTAACAGGTGAAACATAAATTGAAAATGTGACCATTCTTCTTATTGTGAACATAGGTGAAACGTGAATGACATGACAAATTCAAAAAATATCACATTTGAATACAACTAATAAATAATAGAGTCCATGTGTGTCAAACTTGCACCCGAAGTGTGTTTGAAAAAAGTTCTTAGAGTAAGATCAGACAAAGGGCACCTCCACCTCTAGTAAAATTGCCTGCTTACCGACTCCCAATGATCTTATTGCTAAGATCACAATCGCATGTAGCTCTATACTTCTATGGTCTGCTTGCTTCTACTTTTCATCTACTTCAACTCCATATGTAGATGACCATACATCGGTGCATGCCAGATCCCGGAGTGTAGATAAAAATAAAGAGAAGGCCAAAATAAGTAGAGTAGTACCGTAGATAAATTTGAAGTTTAATATTAAAAAAAGTTACACTCACATGGTAGGTGTACAAAATTAGCGTCTTAAAATATGTAGCCGGCCGGCTTCAACATTCGCTCGTCCTTCGGATAGTCGATAGTCGTAGCGGTGACGTCAGCACGCCGCTTTCCCTACGCCGTTTCGTCACAGATGACGTCTTCCAAGGGCAAAAAAAGAATCACCCCCTTTAAAATAGTCAAATGTTGTTGCTTTGCAGCCTGAAATGAGACACAGTTTTTGTTTTCTCTAGCTGTATTTATTCAGTGCAATTAATAACATTCAAGTGAAAGATAAAACACCAGCATGTCAGAAAAATCAAATCAAAAACAGAATCACTGCTTTGGAAAAAAGATCACCCCCCTTCTATAAACGTAATTAGGTGTAGCTAATCACCTTTTCAATGGCACACAAAGACAATCAACTTTCAGCTGTAATAAGCTGTGGTCATTTTGATTAGCTCAGCGTGAAAAGAGCTCTCCTGGAGCATTTCAGTCCAGGGTAGTGCAACTGAAGAACACAATTACCTATGGGTGACAAGTAGGGATGAACCCGATGTTCAAGTCGAACATGAGTTTGACTCGAACATCGGGTGTTTGCCTGTTCGCCGAACAGCGAACAATTTGTGGTGTTCGTGGCAAATTCGAAAGCCACGGAACACCCTTTGAAAGTCTATGAGAGAAATCCAAAGTGCTAATTTTAAAGGTTAATATGCAAGTTATGGTCATAAAAAGTGTTTGGGGACCTAGGTCCTGCCCCAGGGGACATGTATCAATGCAAAAAAAAGTTTTAAAACTGATGTTTTTTTGTGAGCAGTGATTATAATAGTGATACAATAGTAAAGTGAAATATTCCTTAAAATAGCCTACCTGGAGGGTGTCTATAGTATGCTTGTAAAGTAGCGCACGTTTTCCATGTTTAGAACTGTCTCAGCACAAAATGTAATTTCTAAATGAAAAAAAGTAATTTAAAACTACTCGCGGCTATAATGAATTGTCGGGTCCTGGCAATACAGATAAAATTCATAAAAAAAAAAACGGCATGGGTTCCCCCCAGTTCATTACCAGGCTCTTGGGTCTGGTATGAATATTTAGGGGAACCCCCGAAACAAAATTAAAATGCCTGGGGGTCCCCCCAAATTCCATACCAGGCCCTTCAGGTCTGGTATGGATATTAAGGGGAAGCCTGCGCCAAATTAAAAATAAAATTGCATAGGGGTTGTCAAGACCGTGAAATACTGAAGTGTTTCTACGTGAAATCCTAATTCATGTATTGCAGAAGATGAGCCATTGTGGATAGTACATATTGCAAGAGATACTGGAAGTGGCTTAATTTGTCGTGACTAGGTCACTAGGACAATGACACTTCAAAGCTTAGCTCCAACTAGTGAAATGCTAAGTGAAGCCGGGCTTGTGTGAGACATTTCATTGTCCAGTGTGTAGAGGTGTTAATTCAGGTCGGCTCTTATACCTTTCTATTGTTTGATAACACTGTTTTGAGCCTTTTGATTATCAGGAGTATTGGATTAGCATGTCATTATCTAAAAGAGTGTGATCTCTCAGATGTAGTAATGACCTCCTCCCTATGCGGAGACAAGCTGGCTAGATAACGTATTCTGTTAACTTCACTGATGTCATTATCTACAGGAATGTCATTCTCTCCGAGGTAGTAAAGTCATGCTAAATACATTGGTGCCGAAATGTCTATCTGTATGGAAGCCCCAGTGTGTGAAAAGGGGGTGGAGATTTTATTGTTCTTTGATTGATGACAAGCTTGTAACCTGTATATAACCAGCAGAGTGTTTCAATAAAGTTGAGTTCTGGTTGAGCATACATACAGCTCGTCTGGTGTGTGTTCTTCAAATGGATCGCGATCGGCTGTAGGTCGGATCCTGGAATCTTGGATGACTGGGCCATCAGATGTTGCAATCTGCAATCTGATCCAATAGAAGCAGAGTAGTGTCGGGAGAGCAGGACCTGGGCGAGAAAGGATCTCGTCACAGGGGTCCCCCTCAAAATCCATAACAGACCCTACAGATCTGGTATGAATTTTAAGGAGAACCCTGTGCCAAAATAAAAAAAAATGGTGTGGGGGTTCCTTCAGAAAATCCATAGGCCAAACATTCTAGGGTATGGAAACATTTGATCAGGGCCATTTGGATGATTTATGTAATAATAAATTGCTTCATATGATCACAATTCTTAAATAAAAGACATGATCGACCATATTTTCAATATCAATGCCAAAAGTCACGATTTCTGCCAGGGTATGCAAACTTTTAAGCGCAACTGTATTTCTGGATCTACTGATCTTCTGGACATACAGGTTTTAATCAAGGTAACCTTATTTTTGAATCAGCTGTTTAGTATGAATTGACCAGTACTATTATAGGTATCAGCCCGCATATTACTGATCGTTGCCCTTTGCCTGTTTTATCTTTGCAAAATAACAGGAACAAAGGGAGGTGTCTGGAGCATGGCCAATGAAAAGTGATAAACAATGGATAAAAATGGACATACAATTTGCCCACAACTGGCAATGCAACTTTAGGCTTCAGTCTTCTGTGCCAATAACAGACATGAGTACTAGCACATTAACTATGGATAATTGATGGCTATATTAATTGCATAGATCTTGAATTGTCATAGTTGATCATCTTTTATTGCCGTAAAGCCAAGCTGAGATTTTTACCTAACCTTGAGGGGAATTCATGTCCACTCCATCCAATTAATCATTAATTGATAGGATTCCCATCTGCAAAGATTGCCATCTCCTTCAGCAGGCTCAGTAAATTCAGATTAGAAAATAATGGTGGTGCCCGTTTGATCAACGGCAGCTTTAGGCTTTAG
>JAJQKJ010000853.1:0-5000 GCA_029574335.1 Rana kukunoris
AAAGACGTCGGGGAAAAAACATAGAATATTCGACGCTTGGGAACGAAGGCACATACTTAACATGGGCTGTCTTAATATTAGAGCAGCCAAGAAGCTTTTGGTATAGTGTTACGCAAAATAAAAGATGACTAAGGTGCCGTATTAGAGATTGCGATTGTAAGATGTCATTTCGGGGACGTCGGCAAATGCTCATTTGCATACCCCAATCGGATAAATCGACGGGAAGTCCACCCTGTTGGCCGCAATTTTATTTCAGCGTAGAATCCAAGGCGTACAAAATAACGTAATGTCGAATTGAAGCCCGCAGACCGTCTATTCATGGTTTGAGTTTTTCAACTTGCTAGGAAAACGCGCGTAATTGTGAAATTACTCCAGTCTAAAACAGTTAGACAGGCGTAATGGCTCTTCTGGAATCTGGCCCCCATTATATCTATGCATGTATGTGTGTTGTAATGTATGTGTGTGGGTAAAAATTGTATGTTGTTTAAAAATTATTTATTTTTTGAGTTATAATATATACTAGAATATTTTATATTTATATATATAGATATAGGTTCGGATATTGTCTGTATTTTGTTGGTTGTGGTGCAATTGTATGTGTAGTATATATGTGGTGTGTGTAATGTATTTTGTAATGTGTTTTGTGTGTGTGTGGTATTTGTATGTATGTGGTGTGTGTATCGTATGTGTATATATGAATGTAATGTGTGTAATGTAATGTGTGTAATGTATGTTTATGCATGCATTTGGTGTGTGTAGGGTATGTCTATATATGAATGTGGTGTGTGTAATGTATGTATCTAATATGTGTGATGCATTTGTATGTATGTGGTGTGTGTAATGTATGTATACATATGAATGTGGTGGGTAATGTATTTGTATATATGATTGTGGTGTGTATGTATGTATGTATGTATGTAGTGTGTGTGCTGTATGCGTATGCATGTGGTGTGCCTAATTTATATTATGTATGTGATTTGTGTAATATATGTGTATATATGAATGTGGTGTGTGCAATGTGAGTGTATATATGCACTATGTGTACGATATTCGTATGTATGTAGTGTGTGTAATGTATTGTGTATATATGAATGTGATGTGTGTGTAATATATGTGTAATGCATGTATAATGTTTTGGGGCGTGTGTAATGAATATGTATATTATTGTATATGGTATGTGTAGGTATGTGGTGTGTGTAATGTACATTATGTGTTTGTTTTATTTTAAAAATGTGGTTGTGTGTGCATGTATTTATGTATGCATTGTGATGGTTTCTAATGTATTATTTTGTATGTATGTGTTGTGTGTATATTGTTTTTGGTTGTATGGGAGTGGGTGGGGAGTGGTTGTTGGTGGTTTTGTGTGGGGGTAGTTGTGTGTGTATATGCAGTGTGTATAGTTAAGCATGTTGTTTTGTATGTATGTGTGTGTGTTTTTTATAGGTGTTATTTTAATGTTGTGTGTTGTGTCATGTGTTGTGGTGTATGTTTTGTATTGTTATTGGGGGGGGGTGTGTTGTAGGTATATGAGTTTGGATGGTTGTGTTAGTGTGTGTGTCTGTGTATTTGTTATGTATATAAATGTGTGTATGTGGTGATGTGTGTATGGTGTTATATATATTTTTATATATAGTATATATATTAATATTATGAATTGTGAGTGTAGTTATATTTATATATATGTGTATATGTGTATCTATAATATATATTTATTATATATTATATATATATATATATAATATATTTTGTATATATATATATATGTGGTGTGAGTGGGTTGGTGTATGTTAACATGTGGTGTGGTGTAATATATGTGTGGTTTGGGGTATTATGTTGTGTGTAATAATTATGTGTATTGTGTTGTGTGTGTTGTAATTGTATGTGTATATGTATATATGTAATATATATTTATATTGTTATTGATATTAGGTTATGTGTATGTTTGTGTGGTATATATGATATATGTGTAATATATGTAAGTATGTATAATATATTGTATATATATAATGTATATGGTGTGTGTGTGTATGTGATGTGTATATTGTGGTGTGTATGTAATGTGGTTGTTTGGGTGGTTTGTATAATAACTTTTGTTGTAGTGCGGGGGTGTGTGAATGTGTATGTGGTGGTGGTAATGGTGTGTGTGTATTGTATGTCTATATTAATGTTATGTGGTTTTAATGCTGATGTGTATATAAAGTGGTTATTTGTATGTGAGATTTATTGTGTTGTGTGTAATGTTGTGTATTGATTTGTGTTATATGTGGCATGGTATGGTAGGATAGATTGTGCTGGGTCGGTGTGCCTGGGCACACCCTAATCACCTTGTGAGTGTTGGGATTCATAGCTCCCCCCCCCCCCAAAAAAAAAGCATTGTGAAAAAATGTAAAAAATAAAATAATAACACAAATGTACAAACAATGAAAAATGTAAAACAAAAATATAACAAAAATAAGGTTCATTCATGCTGGTGTTCTGTTGAGAAGTGCCCGCAATCGAGAAGTGCCCGAAATGTACTGCGTCATCTGGGCTGACATAACCATGGCGCATGCGCACATCGTAGGAGGTATCTCTCAATGGGAAATACTATTTTACAGGCCCAATTTAAACCTATACAAACAGTGGGGGAGACCATATTTGAAGGGCTGGTTTTGTCTGTGTTGCAACCCACCCTTTCACACAGGCAAAATCGGCCGTTCAACACAGTAAACCCGCCCTGCAACACAGACAAAACCGGACCATCAGCATACTGTAAATCTGTCCCACAACAAGAGTGAGTACACCCCTAAGTGAAAATGTCCCAATTGGGCCCAAAAGTATCAATATTTTGTGCGACCACCATTATTTTCCAGCACTGCCTTATCCCTCTTGGGCATGGAGTTTACCAAAGCTTCACAGTTTGCCACTGGAGTCCTCTTCCACTTCTCCATGACAACACACAGAGCTGGTGGATGTTAGAGACCTTGCTCTCTTCTACCTTCCATTTGAGGATACCCCACACATACTCAATAGGGTTTAGGTCTGGAGACATTCTTGGCCAGTCCATCACTTTTACTCTCAGCTTCTTTAGCAATGGTCATCTTGGAGGTGTGTTTGGGGTCGTTATCATGTTGGAATACTGCCCTGCGGACCAATAACCGAAGGGAGGGGATCATGCTCTGCTTCAGTATGTCACAGTACATTTTGGCATTCATGGTTCCCTTAACCACTTAAGACCCGGACCAAAATGTAGGTAAAGGACCTTGCCCCTTTTTGCGATTCGGCACTGCTTCGTTTTAACTGACAATTGCGCGGTCGTGCGACGTGGCTCCCAAACAAAATTGGCGTCCTTTTTTTCCCACAAATAGAGCTTTCTTTTGGTGGTATTTGATCACCTCTGCGGTTTTTATTTTTTGCGCTATTAACAAAAATAGAGCGACAATTTAAAAAAAAATGCAATATTTTTTACTCTTTGCTATAATAAATATCCCCCAAAAATATATAAAAAAACATTTTTTTTCCTCAGTTTAGGCCGTTACGTATTCTTCTACGTATTTTTGGTAAAAAAAATCGCAATAAGCGTTTATCGGTCGGTTTTCGCAAAATTTATAGCGTTTACAAAATAAGGGATAGTTTTATTGCATTTTTTTTTTTTTACTACTAATAGCGGCGATCAGCGATTTTTTTCGTGACTGCGACAATATGGCGGACACTTCGGACAATTTTGACACATTTTTGGGACAATTGTCATTTTCACAGCCAAAAATGCATTTAAATTGCATTGTTTACTGTGGAAATGACAGCTGCAGTTTGGGAGTTAACCACAGGTGGCGCTGTAGGGGATGTGAGACCTAGTGTGTTTGTTTACAACTGTAGGGGGGTGTGGCTGTAGGTGTGACGTCATCGATCGCGTCCCCCTATTACAGGGATGACGCGATCGATGCTGCGGCCACAGAGAAGCACGGGGGAAGCCGGTGTTCACCGGCTCTCCCCGCTTGCTCTCCACGGTCCGTTCTTCCGCTCCAGGGACGGATCGCCGCACTCCAGCGGCGATCGGGTCCGCGAATCCCGCGGTCCCGGAGCTTCGGACCGGGTCGCGGGCGCGCGCCCGCGACCCACGGCTGGGTACTAAAATCAACGTATATATACGTTGATGTGCCCAGCCGTGCCATTCTGCCGACGTAAATGTGCAGTAGGCGGTCCTTAAGTGGTTAATGAACTGTAGCTGCCCAGTGACGACAGCACTCATGCAGCCCCAGACCATGACACTCCCACCACCATGCTTGACTGTAGGCAAGACACACTTGTCTTTGTTCTCCTCACCTGGTTGCCGACACACAATCTTGACACCAACTGAACCAAATACGTTTATTTTGGTCTCATCAGACCTCAGGACATGGTTCCAGTAATCCATGTCTTTAGTCTGCTTGTCTTCTGCAAACTATTTGCAGGCTTTCTTGTGCATCGTCTTTAGAAGAGGCTTCTTTCTGGGACGACAGCCATGCAGACCAATTTGATGCAGTGTGTGGCATATGGTCTGAACACTGACAGGCTGACCCCCACTCTTTCAACCTCTGCAGCAATGCTGGCAGCACACATATGTCTTTTTCTCAAAGACAACCTCTGGATATGACGTTCAGCATGTGCACACAACTTCTTTGGTCGACCACGGCGAGGCCTATTTTGAGTGGAACCTGTTATGTAAAACCTCTGTATGGTCTTAGCCACTGTGCTGCTCAGTTTTAGAGTCTTGGCAATCTTCTTATAGCCTAGGCCATCTTTATGTAGAGCAAAAATTCTTTCATTCAGATCCTCCAAGAGTTATTTGTCATGAGGTGCCATATTGAACTTCCAGTGATCAGTATGAGAGATTGAGAGCGAAAACATTAAGTTTAACACACCTGCTCCCCATTCACACCTGAGATCTTGTAACACTAATGAGTCACATGACGCTGGGAAGGGAAAATGGCTACTTAGGCCCAATCTTTACATTTTCACTTAGAGGTATACTCAATTTTGTT
>JAJQKJ010000853.1:10000-91633 GCA_029574335.1 Rana kukunoris
CAAGTTCAACTGCAATAGAGCAGACAGTCTGTCCGAGCTCCGCACACACGTCTGTCCATTTGGTGGTGGGAAGGTGAGCAGCAGAGAGCACATCAAAGGGACCAACCTGGGTCATGTGACCAGGCGCCCCTCCCCCACTCTGCAGGCAGGCAGGCAGCATGACAATGGGGACAAGATTAGCTCTGGAATTGTCTGTGCATAGAAATGGGATTCAGTATAAAATAGATCTAGAATGCATGAAAAATGAATACATGATAGTCATCAATATCACAATCATTGTACCATTGCATTGCATTGCCTGCATGTGTATTTGAGAATATAAAACATATTATTTTCCTACGTTTCTATTGTGACAGTGAAAAACACACACACACACACACACACACACACTAGTCAACCTTTAGATATGCTTTCAGCTTTACATATGTTATCACACACACACATATACACACACACACATATATATATATATATGATCTTTCCACTGGTTGCTATGGGAAATTAGCATAATATATGTGACAATGGGGGGATTTACTTTTACTAAAACTGGTGCACACAGAATCTGGTGTAGCTGTACATAGTAACCAATTAACCAATTAGCTTTTAGATTTATTGTCAAAGCTTAATTGAACAAATCGAAGTTAAAGGCTGATTGGCTACCATGCACAGCTGCACCAGATTCGGTGCCCACCAGTTTTATTAAATTTGCCCAATGCGCCATACCCTAATGACCTAAACACCAGTTGAACAGAACTACAAGTTCCAGCAAGTCTATACAATTTAAATGTACTATTTTAGTACAGAAATCCTTATGTTGTATTATAAGGAGATCCCAGTCGATTTCCTTCCTTCCTTTTTTTTTTTTTTTTATAGAGGTCAGTGATGTATCTAATAATACAAAACTAAAACATCACTTCTAACGCAAATGCAAGGTATAAAAAAGGCTACAAAGTGAACCAGATTTAAATACAATCTTTAATTAATAAATAAAAATATACCTAAATAATGGAGTTCAATTAATATGGATCGTGTTTTCGTGTGTGTACCAGTAGTTGTAATTTTAGTAACCAAAAGTTTTGTTAAAACTAATAATGTTAACATGTATAAGTAACACTAACCGAAAAAAACGGTATAAGCAATAGTAACAGAAAAAAAAAAAAAAAAAAAAAAGACCTACTAGTAGTTAGTACGAGTTGGGACAAAAGAACTAATGGTAGCAATAGTATGAGTAATAGTAACATAAGCACTGCTTCTACTAATAGTAGTGTCTGTAGTAGTAGCAGCAGGAGATCCAGTAATAGTATAAGAAATAGTAGAAGAATGACTACTACTTTGGCACTATAATCAGTAGTAGAAGTAAGAATAGAATAATAATAGTATTAGTAGTTGAAGCAGTAATACAAAGGACAAAAAATTAATAGGATTCAAATTCATAGTAGAAGTAGAAAAATAACTATATTGTAATTGGACTACAATAGATACAGTAACAGCAGAGGGACAAGTAGTGGTAAATAGAGGTTGTGCTATTACTAGCAATACCAGCAGAAGGACTAATAGTGGTATTAGCAGCATTACTAACAGAAGATATAGTCGTGGTGTTAGTAGCAATAACAGCAGAAAGTCTATTGTAATTTTAGTGGGATTTCAGCAACAGTACCAGCAGAAGGTATAGTAGTGGTATTAGTAGCAATAGCAGCAGAATGTCTAGCGGTAAGTAGTTGTAATGGTGTTAGTAATATAACAGTGCCATCAGAAGGTATAGTGGTGGTATTAGTAGCAGTATCAGAAGATACTGCAATGAATAGCAGTAACATCAGAAAGACTATTTGGTGGTAGAAGTAGCAGTAACAACAGGAGGAATAAAAGTGGTAGTAAAGAAGTATAAGAAAAGTCATACCAGTAGCAGCTGAACTTTGTTTAGTAGAGTTCAGAGTCTTTTTTTTTTTTTTGCATTGTGAATGTAAATACGACTATTTATATCACCTACACGATAATCATCATCCACCATAAACCTTTACTGAACAATAAAAAGCTTATTAAGGCTTCTAAAGCTGGAACCAGACAACATGATATCCTCGGGTTTAAGCTAATATAAGCGCAGACATGATCTGAGTAAATTTGGATAACACAAGTAGCTGATCTTGTCCAGTTTATGGTCCCATAGGCTGGATTCTCAGTCAGCACCTTATGATTTAAAGTCACAGGAGTGTGATAAGTGATAAAAGACTTCAATCTCAGCATCCTAGGTAGAGCCTACACATTCCCCTTCGGTGCCAATACATACAGCATGACTGTACAAAATAAGGCAATGGAATGTGGTGCCTGGTGGGCACACAAGACTGCCCAGCGTCACAAGGTAAAGGCTTCCTTTGTTTGGTTATATATGTGATTATCATTTGTTGTTTGTGGATAGCTATGAAAAATGTCTGTTTATTGAAAATTCAGATTAGCAAATTGATCAGACAGGGCTATACATACACCATCAGACCAGGGAGATGACAGAGTGGTCGGCAGACAGGGATATACATACAACAGATCACAGAGATGTCAGGGGGATCAGCAGGCGGGGCTCTACATATACACTATACACACCACAGAGATGTCAGGGTGATCAGCAGGCAGGGCTCTACATATACACTATACACACCACAGAGATATGAGAGTGATCATAAAACAAGGCTATACATATACACTATACAGACCACAGATATGTCAGTGTGATCAGCAGAGAGTGCTATACATATACACTATACACACCACAGAGATGTCAGGGTGATCATCAGAGAGGGCTATACATATACACTATACAAACCACAAACATATGAGGGTGATCATCTGAGAGGGCTATACATATACACTATACACACCACAGAGATGTCAGGGTGATCAGCAGAAAGGGCAATACATATACACTATACACACCGCAGAGATGTCAGGGTGATCAGCAGAGGGGGCTATACATATACACTATACACACCACAGAGATATGAGGGTGAACAGCAGACAGGGCTATACTTACACTAAACACACTACAGAGATGTCAGGGTGATCATCAGAGAGGGCTATATATACACTATACACACTACTGAGATGTCAGGGTAATCATCAGAGAGGGCTATACATATGCACTACACACACTACAGAGATGTCAGAGTGATCATCAGAGAGGGCTACACATATACACTATACACACTACTGAAATGTCAGGGTGATCAGGAGACAGGGCTATGCATACACTATATGCACCACAGAGATGTCAGGGTGATCATTAGAGAGGGCTATACATACACCAAACCCACTACAGAGATGTCAGGGTAATCATGAGAGAGGACTATACATACACTACACACACTACAGAGATGTCAGGGTGATCATGAGAGAGGACTATATATACACTACACACACTACAGAGATGTCAGGGTGATCATCAGAGAGGGCTATACATATACACTATACACACTACAGAGATGTCAGGGTGATCATCAGAGAGGGCTATACATATACACTATACACAGCACAGAGATGTCAGGGTGATCATCAGAGAGGGCTATACATATACACTATACACACTACAAAGATGTCAGGGTGATCATCAGAGAGGGCTATACATATACATATACACTATACACACTACAGAGATGTCAGGGTGATCATCAGAGAGGGCTATACATATACACTATACACACACCACAGAGATGTCAGGGTGATCATCAGAGAGGGCTATACATGTACTACACACCACAGAGATGTCAGGGTGATCATTAGAGAGTCCTATACATACTGTATACACTATACACACTACAGAGATGTCAGGGTGATCATTAAAGAGGGCTCTACATATACACTATACACACCACAGAGATGTCAGGGTGATCATCAGAGAGGGCTATACATATACACTATACACACATGTCAGGGTGATCAGCAGACAGGGCTATGCATACAACAACAGACCAGAGAGATATAGTTGTTGGCAGACAGATATATACACACACCTATACACACCATGGGGGATGGCAGAGAAGTCAGCAGGCAGGGCTACACACACACACACATATATATATATATATATATATATATATATATATATATATATATATATATATATATATATATATATATATATATATAAATATACCCAATCCAAGAAGGATTGCAGTGTGGTTAGGGTAATAACCCATGCAGGTTTCTTTAAAAGCTGGTACAGCAAATGCTAAAATGCTAAAAACCCCAATCTGTCAGTTCCTCTCTTTTATGTAAATAATATATGATGTATGTTTATATATCCAATGCATTACAGTTTGTGATCATCGATCTGATGTCTGTCATCTGGTGTATATGGTGATCAGACAGCTACATCAAATTCCCAGTGGATATACTCCATACCTACATCTGCAGTATACAGAAAATCACATGTTTGTGGGCAGGGCATGGTTCACTTGTATTTGGCACACACTATAAACACGCAAAAAAATGTTTGTGTGTGTATGTGATTGGGGAGTGATTTATAGGACAGCTCCCTACATCCAGGTGAACTGGGGGTTCCTAGGCTGTGGGCCCCAACTTCTGTCACACGTCATTCACTATAAATCACTGGCACTGCACCCTGAGCTGGGCAGTCTACCATAGAGGAGAGCCCACTTGTTTTCCTGTTTCTGACCAGTCTTAGCTTCTCAGGTTTCCTGTACAAAATACATATTGTTTATAATGCAGACTAATTGTATAACAGCCTGATACAACACTGGGGTGTTATTATTATAATACGTTAGTAATTATACACTACAGCGAATACACTACACCAGCAATGTTCACATCTGATTTGTCATAACACAAGCCTGATTAGGTAAAGTTTCACAATTCACCTCAATACACCTTTTGGGCCGATGGCATCACCTTATTAGAAATTAGTAAAACCGACCATTCAAATGATGGGAAAGCATATTCGCACAATTCCTTGTGTAAACATTTTCAACTCCTAGTAAATTAGCCTCATATGTGTACGAGAAATAAAAATCAGCATTGTAGTTTAATTAAGAAGAAGAAAAAAAAAAGTAAAAATTCAATTTTTTTATTTTTTATTTACCTAGTGTCCCAGTGACCTATAATAGTGTCTCTAGGCTGTGAAAACTGTATTCAGAGTATAATACGACTCATTAGGCTGATTGTGGAGAAAGGGGATACAGGATCTGAGAATATCCACTCAATGCAATAATATTCACTTTAATTTTACACTCATATAAAAGAAAAAAAAATGAATTTACTCTACACTTTAATTTTACTTTTCACAAGACTAGAATACTGAACTGAATATTCACACAATATTGCAGATTCTCATCTCCTATCTCCTTTGTAACAATTGTGCGTATCATCTCTCTATTTGTTTTGTATACTAGATGCATGGATATATTTTCCATAAAGCAAATACCATGCACAATGAATAATTCAGTTTCAGCTCATTATCCCAGCACATCAGTGTGAATAGTAAATTGTTTGTGTTATTATATGAATACTAATGAAGAGGTTTACAAAATGATATAAGGACGCTGATAATATTGCTGTCCTAAAAAAAAATATTCTCTCGCTCAGCCAGTGTGATTGTGTGATTTGTGAGATAAAACTTATTGATTGAAACAATTACAAGGAGAAAATAAAAACAAATCAGTAAATTTATCTAGCAGGTTACCTACTTCTTATATGATATATGTATATGTGTATATGTATGTATATATATATATATATATATATATATATATATATATATATATATATATATATATATATATATATATATATATATATATATATATATATATATATATATATATATATATATGTATATATATATATATATATATATATATGTGTGTGTGTGTGTGTTAATAATTTAACACACACACACACACACATACACATATATATATATATATATATATATATATATATATATATATATATATATATATATATATATATATATATATATATATATTATGTGTGTGTGTGTGTGTTAATAATTTACCAGCATCGACTTACATTTAGAACAATTAAAGTATAGCATTACACAAACAAGTGGGTGAGCATAGTAACAGACAAGGGAGTGCAGTATTTATTTTTTTTGCTGGAATTTCTCGTTTTAAAAAGCTGGAATATGTAACGGTATTATAATTAATTGCCAGTCTGGCAAGCTTTTTATAATGTTACTTGTGTAAAACAAGTAACATTCAAGCTTGTCAGTCTATATGTTAGTGTAAATTCACTTTGCATCTGTCCCCCTGAAATATGCATTTATAATATGATTGCTTCTGCTAAGCTGTAATTTAAATATGTGTATTTTTGCGTATTGTGTGTGTGTGTGTATATATATATATATATATATATATATATATATATATATATATATGAATATGTATGGATGCCTTGTACACATGTTGCATATCATGTTGTGATCACATGCCTCCTCATTACTGGAAGCAGGGTATGATTGGAAAGAGATAGCTGTCATGCTGCTCTGCACCGAGAGCCTAGATTATCACAGCATTCACTGAGAGGGGAGAAATATAAATTGCAAATGCTGTCATCTTATGGATCTTTCATCTCTCAGTGATATACAGTATTTTTCATTGCTTCTATGCAAATGAATAACACATACACAAATAAGGACATACACGCATAGGTTATTTATCCCTGGCAAACTTCAGGTATCATTTCACCTGGAAGTCAAACGCATGTGATTGGTACATATCGTTGAAATATGTGGTTATATTTTTTAGGTATTTGTATAATTGTATAGTATAAAGCTAAGGAAACTGGGCATAGAGAGAACGGCATATCCATGACAGCCTGAACTAAAAACACATGGGAAGATAGGATTTAAGGGATTTAAATGACACATTAGGGTCCTTCCTTAAAGGATATGTACACAGATAAATAGAGATAAGTACATAGAAAACTAGCTACAGATATATATACGGCACTGATGTGATAAAGCAATATGTATAAATAGACAATTAGGCAATACTCTCAGATCTGTGTTTATGGATTGCTCAGTTTTTAGGGATATAAGACTCTAGTATAGAACTACAGGGATAGTTTATATTGCTGTTACACTAGTTCATGACTCTGTGTTGTGTTGTGGATCTACTTATATTATCTGCAGCGCGAAATTGTGTTCCAGGATACTGTTGTAAATGCATATTTTATCAGTATTATAAAAGTATCCTTAATATTTATATTTTTATTTTTTATTTTATTTTTACCAAGGAGTTTAGTTTCTCTTCCCTATTCCTCCTTTCCATATGGATTTGTGTTTGAAAGGGTCAATAAATAATCAGGTGTTTCTCACTATACTGTATGTGTGCTAGACTAGCAAAATTGTACTACCTTGAAACAACTTGGTCTATTCTTTAAATCTGCACTCTGTCTAATTAGTCTAATTGAGTGGTTTGTGTTTGAAGAGAACACTCACTCAATGGTATGGAAAACGGGTCATTCTTTTAATTAAGGATCCTTTTCAACCAGGGTTTCATTGAATTCTGGGATCCCTTCAGTGGCTGCTAGGGGTTCCTTGAGCAGAGAGCAGTGCCAGGTTGATCTCTTGCCAACATTGACCACCAAAGCAAGGCTCATTACAATGTTCAATCTATTATTTGCTTTAATCCATGATTACCACTGAATATTTTTTTATTTGTTACATTCTTGATTGTTTTAATTATATAGACTGGGTTAAAGTATTACCTTCATAAGAGGTACATTTTAGTCAAAATTGACTAATTAACAAGTTTCTTGTTTTAAATAACATCCTGTGTAAATGTATTGTAAAAATAACTATTAAATACTGGTTAATCAGTAAAATGAATAAATAACTGTGTGTTGCTTACAACTCAGCCTTTTGAGTAGGAAGGGGCCAGACATAGAACATTTAACCAATCCTTAAATAGTTTCATCCATTTTGTAATGAAAGTGGATTAGACTTAATTTGGAAAAGAGAGTGAAAGAAATGTGGGGAAGGTTTAACTAACTGCACACCAGCCATCCTGTGTGGGGAAACCAGTGATCCACAAGAATCATAGGTTATTCCTCAGAACTGGTTAAAAATAAAAATGAAATACATGTAAAAGCACATGCACGCTCTTACAAATATTACAAATAATAGAATATATATATATATATATATATATATATATATATATATATATATATATATATATATACTTTTATTTCTAATCTACTATCTTCTATTCCCCTGCCACTCTCCACCCTAAATAAAGATATATAGGTTAATCCTCAGAATCAAGTTATGAAGCTGAAATAATTAAATAAACAAAGCAAAACAAACAAACAAACAAACAAAAACATTTAAAACACATACACACCTTTATTAAAATAATACAGTATCAAAAACACATTTTTTTTTCTTTTTAATTCCCCCTGCCGTCCCTCCCACCCCTAGCTAACTGCATTAATCTCCAGACACATTCATCTGCAGGCACATTATTTTTGCTCTTTTAGACTAGGTCCACACTTCCGCAGGTAGTTGCAGGTGCAGGAATCGCACCTTTCACCGCACTTGCAACCACCCACAGCCAAAATGCGGTACTCCTACCGGATAACTCCACTTTCGTGGGAAAAAAAATAGCAAATAAAGAAAAAATAATATAGCGCATATAATTGCGACACTAATCATATTGTAATTGAATGCTATTAAAAATGACCTTTCAAGCCTTAGGCCTCGTACACACGACCGAGAATCTCGTAAATGAAATGTCGTTTTCCTCGACGAGTTCCTTGTCAGGTTTGTCGAGAATCTTGTCAAGCTTTCTTTGCATACACACTGTCAAGACAAAATCTCATTGTTCTCAAACGCGGTGACGTACAACACGTACGACGGCACTATAAAGGGGAAGTTTGATTCCACTGGTGCCACCCTTGGGATTCTTTTGCTAATCTCATTTTACTGCGTGTTAAGTAAAAGTTTGGTGAGAGACAATTTGCGTTTTTTAGTCTGTTACAGCGTGACGAATGTGCCATCTCCATTATGAAAACTACTTTTACCAAAGGTGCGCTCCCATCTCATACTTTATTCTGACCATGCGCAGGTTTCTAAGCATACACATGAAGGTGTTTCTCGTCGTAAACCAGCCCGACGAGAAACACGTCAAGGAAATTGAGACTCCCGACAGGAAAAAAGAGAGCATGCGGGGCACATTCCAGTCGCACTGCCCTTGCGATTTGCAGCAGGTGTCAGTACAATCTTAACGACACCCCAAATGCAGGTCACAAATGCAGTGTGTTTGATTACACAAGGCCCATTGGTACAAAACAACCAATAGGATTCGGTTGCAGTGTGGTTTCAAAATTGGAGAAAGCACATCTTTGATGCAATGTGGTGCGATTTGAACACATTCAAAATGAATAAGCGCAAATTGCACCACACTGAATCGCATGTGAATTGCACAGGAATGCAGTGCAGCTCCTGAGAGATTCAGATGCAGTTCATAGTGTGAACTAAGTTTTAGGCCACGTACACACGATCAGACCGGTCCGATGAGACTGGTCCGACGGACCGTTTTCATCGGACCACGCTGAAGTGGTCTGATAGTCTGATGTGCGTACACACCATCAGTCCAAAATCCCATCGGGCCAGAACGCTGTGACATAGAACACAACGACATGCTGAAAAAACAAAGTTCAATGCTTCCAAGCATGCGTCGACTTGATTCTGAGCATGTGTGTGTTTTTGGTCCAAAGCTTTTGTGTGCTAACCATCGTTTTGGTCCGACAGACAAGTGTATGTCGGACAGATTTCAAAGCAAGTTTTAAAACCTTGGTCCGACGGACAACGGTCCGATGGGCCGTACACACGATCAATTTGGTCCGATGAAACTGGTCTGATCGTGTGTACGCGGCCTATGAAGGAGTACCTATCAGACCTACATGTCAGTTTCCAAGTACCAGACAAGCTGGCCATAGGTTAATAATTTTTTTTTGTTTGACCAGCGAGTTAAATAAAAAAAATTACTTGATTTCCCCATCCACACACATCGAGTGAGTGGATGGGGAAATCCTTCCTGCTAAGCTTTTGTGTTCTGATTCTAGGGAGACTTCCCCTCCGTCAGAATATACTGATCACAGTACTGCAGGCTATAGCCGGCAGCACTTATTAGTTGGGAAAAAACAGACAGGCTGGTTGCACAGAAATCGATCTACCACTTGACTTCTGTATAATCAGCCTGCCAGTACATGGATCGAAAGTCAGCCGGTCCTTGCTGAACCAGCCGATACATGTAAGGCTGGCTTAAGAAAGTGGTCTCATATACAGGGCTGGTGCAAGGATTTTTGACACCCTAGGCAAAACCTCATTTTGCCGTGCTCCCCGGCTCCACCCCTGACTCCACTCCCTTTGCCCTGCCCATGTATACCTTACCTTTTTATTGAAGTGCTCATCATATGCATCCCACCAGCGCCCATCAAATGCAGCCTACCAGTGTTCTTTAATGAATGTTTCCTTGCTTCCATTTATTCGGGAGTAGGGGCATAGTCCTCCACCATCGATGCACCTCTGTCACTATGTGTGAAGAGAGCGGCGGCTGCCTGTTGATGCTGAGACTTAGTTGCTTGCTGCAGAGAGAGAGTAGTAAAATCAGTGGCTGGGCACCCTAAGTAGTAATGCGCCCTAGGCGGCTGCCTAGTTTGCCTAGTGGTAGCAACGGCCTTGCTTATACAATAGAATATATATGCACCTCCCTGTCATTGAGGTCTACTGATCTCCTGTTTCTCAGGATAGATGTTCACTCTGCTCTGCCATTATATATGCATGATATGTGAGTGCTGCAGAAGCAGAGTTTTATATGAACAGAACACATACCCTGCAGTGTCTGATAGTGTTGCCCTGAAGCATGTATTGACCACAATGAGCTGTAGTAGCTCTGTCAGTAGGTGCTACTGTGAAAGTTATTTTTCTACAATGAAAAAAGGCTTTAACACTTGCTCTGACTACTGTGAAAAGCAGGTGGTAAGTTGTGATAACCCTTTTCACAGCAATCATGGTGCTAATTACCTAGAGAGGTGTTAAATAAACCGTGATATGGTGTCCTTTTATGAAGCAGTGAAATCTATTCACTGCTTCGTTCTCCGGCATTCACGGAGGAGATTTTTCTCCTCTGTGTGCCGGTTTATGAAGTGGAGAAGATCCCTTCACCCTTGGAGGAGTGAAGTGATCTTTCAACGCTTCAAACAGTGGAGAACGGCCCCTGATACTGGAATCTCGTGAGACTTCACGAGATTACAGTACCAGAAATTCACAGAAATACGGAGATGTCAGTTTATTGAGCAGTGATAAATTATCACCGCTCAGTACACTGACAGACGGCGTGGTTATTGCATTTAAAATAACGAGTCCCCCTACATAATATATATATGTATACACACACACACTATATATATACATGTATATGCACACACATTATATATATGAACATGTACACATTATATATATGTATGTATATATATGTATACACATAAAAATTACAGGGGGACATGGTTACAGTGTTGGGGGGTCAGAACGAGGTAGAAGGAAGTTAAAAATCTTCCTCCTTCCTCCTCAGAACCCCCGGGATTCCCTCTTCACTCCCCCTTCACCACCTCTGAGATGGTGAATCGGGGCATGTGAATTCTGACACAGATCACCAGTGAAGCTCTCAGATCACAGCTTCATAAACTGGCCGTTTCTGTGTCAGTCTATGAGACTTCACTGTGTGTAGAGATAATTGGCGGGAGAACAAATTCAAACACTTCTCCCCCCGATTATCTCTGTTTCATAAACTGTTTATGGGCTGTGATCAGTGGTGATCCCTGGGATCACCGCTGTTCACTGCTTCATAAACGGACACCTAAGTAAGGTAGGAAACTTATATTCACTGTGTATTCTCTGTGATTACTACAGAGAAAGTAATAGGAATGTACCTGTTTAATAAATATTAAACAGTGAAAAGCACAAAAGAGTCTTAACGCCATTGTAAACATAAAGAAAAGTCCCCTGAATTTAAAACCAAGTCAGGCTTGGTGATAAAGCCTTTTTTTTTTTTATGAAACACTGAAAAAAGTGCCAAGAAGATTCATAAACCTTTTCCATGGGCAGACAGAGCAAGAAAGAAAAACGAAATTCACTAGAGACAGCTGCAATTATTAGCAACGTCTGATGAGTGGGATTTAGTTTTTGCGGCAGCAACTGTTGCACTTTCAACAGTTGTATTTATTGTAGTTCAGGAAAGCATCAGATATGTTAGATTCAGAAGAACTCACGTCTTTAGGACATGTACATTCCTGGATGACCTGTCTTATATTAATGTAAAGGATATGTTTAGATTGAACTGTCAAGGGATCCTTGAGGTTCATAACGTAACTGCAGAAGATATTGAACCCCTGGCAAGGAGAAGGCATGTTATTCCAGGTATGATAAAATAGCTTGCAGTGTTAAATTATCTTGGAAGTAGTAATTTTTAGCTCTCCAGTGCCCACCTTATTGGAAGAAGTCTCTCTAGCTAATGTTAATTCATGAAACCTGTTTTGAGGGCCATAAAGAGGCAGTGTAATATTAAAAAAACTTTAATATAAATGTCTATGCATTGTAATACTAGCTGGTAATGGCACCCCAAATGCGGAAAGCAAGCATTCATTTGGTTGCACGCAAAACCACACTGCAAATGTGTGAAAATGCACGGTAAAAAAATAACGCAGAAAAATGCTCAGAGGGCTACTTTGCCACATTTGTTGAGCGTATGGTGGCCCGTAAATTTTAATAAAGGTGTGTATATGGACAAAGATATTACCTACTCGATTACTGAAGATCTTTTCCTCTCTAATTAATATTGACGAGGAAAGCTGACCGATCTTAACTTACGATGAGTTTTCACCCATTTACAGTTGCCCTCTACCGAGTTTTCCACTAGCGTGTTTGTAACATTAGTTATTAAGAAGGCTTTTGATTCTGTGGCCTGGCCCTATATTTCTCTAATTTTGGAAATTATTGGGTTTGGCATTGAAATTTGGGAAGTGGATTAAAATTTTATACACATCCCCAACAGCTCAGATTAAGCTGGGGGGTGAGCATTCAGGTTTCTTTTTGATGCAAAGGGGTACAAGGCAAGACTGTTATCCCTGGTATTGTTTGCCCTAATGATGGAACCATTAGCTTTGGCTCTTAGGCCCCATACACACGTCCAGTTTCCTCGCAGAATCCATCAAGAAACTCGGTGGGAGAGCTTTTTTGCAGAGGAAACCGGTCGTGTGTAGGTTTTTCATCGAGGAATCTGTCGACAAGCAAAAAAGTGAGCAAGTTCTCTTTTTCCTCGACGGGAGTCCAAATTGGCTTAGAAACCCGCACACCTTCGGTAAAAGTAGCGTTTGTAATGGAAATAACACATTTGTCACGCTGTAACAGACTGAAACGTGCAAATGTCTCTTACCAAACTTTTTCCTAACATGCAATTACATGAGATTAGCAAAAGCAGCACCTGCCGTTGTATGTGTTGAAGTCACCGTGTTTGAGAACGAGGAGATTTGGTCTTTAACATGTGTACGCAAAGCAAGCTTGTGGAGGTCCACGACAACCCTAACAAGGAACTCGACGAGGAAAACAATGTGTTTCGCCCAACGAGTTCCTCGGTCGTGTGTACGAGGCCTCAGACATGCTCCTGCAGTGATTGCTATATAAGTAGAAGCTCTGATTGAACAGTTAGCCCTGTATGTAGATGACCTTATTTTAATTCTTAATGATCCAGGGCCCTCCTTTAAGGAGGCTCTGCATATTTTCTCAGATTTTTCTGAATATTTTGGATTCAGGTATTGTACCCTAAACCTTGTCCCACTGTTTCAACATATGAATACTAAATTGAAGGCTTAGGCCAATCTTCCACTTTTCCTAGTGGGGCAGATCAATCATTGAAAATTTGAAATATTGCCTGCTTTCTTGTATGTACATAGACATTCCTCTGTATGGATTCCTAAGAAGTACTTTCAACTCATAAATTCTAGTCTGACCTCCCTTCTCTGGGGTTTATGGCAGCCACAATTTAAACTAGTGAAATTAACCTGGTATCAGGGTGGTCCAGCCTGTCCTGATCTTTATAAATATTTTCTAGCAGCCATGCTAACACATGCCTATAACTAGTTGGTGGCAGATGAGTCTAATGCCTCAGTGGCTTTGTAAGCCTTCTGGTTGGGTTCTTCTGAGGCCTTACAGAACCTCTTGTACCATAGCCCCGCTGCTCCTCTTCCCTGAACAGTAGCGATGAAAACTGTACCGAGAGACTTGGAAAAAAGAAATGTTCCTGGACTGCCACACTCTGATAGGCGATTTATTGAAACAAAATTAACAAAGGATAAAATCCAAATGTGTCTGACAGCCAAACGTTCATGCAACACTGCAATCAATGGTAGAAAGTGGACATAGGGGACAAAAAAGCTAACATGTTTCACATCATGGATAGATGCTTAGTCATAGCTCACTGTACTGATAGCCTGGTTGATGGCTTGGGAGGGACAGCTTACTCCACCTTGGCATATCTCCCAATGCACACCATTATGGTTTAACCCAGGATTGACAGAATTTAGTTTGATACCTGATACACATGTCTGGGCTGTGAAGGACATTACATACCTTGAATGGACTTGTGCAGGGGGAGAGCTGAGGACCTTTGATAGCCTTAAGAAGTAGTATGATTTCTCCAACATGCAGGAACCTCTTGTATGGTGGTCCCGCTGCTCTGCTTCCCTTAACAGTAACGATGACAACTGTACTGAGAGCCTAGCTGATGGCTCGGGAGGGACAGCCTTTTCCACCTCATTATATCTCCAGACATACACCCCCTTATGGTTTAACCCAGGATTGCCAGAATTCAGTTTGATACCTGATCCACTTGTCTGGGCTTCAGGGGAGAGAGAATTTGATTATAATGGAGCAGACAGGTCAAACATGGCTCAGTCCCTATTGGTGGTTGGAATGGGGGAGGGCTGTAACAGGTGATAAGAAGGTCCCCACGTTACAAACAACCTTTGGAAATGGTACTATTTGTATTAAAACAAAAAATATGCAACATATATTTGCAAAATGAGAACACAAATTAAAGTGCTTGTTCACCAATGCCAGAAACCTGCCAAGCAAAATTGGTGAGTTGGAAGCTTTGGTGCTCAATAAGAACTATGATTTTATTGGTGTTGCTGAATCTTGGCTTTGTTTTTCACGTGACTGGGCTATTAGTATTTCTGGCTATACTCTTTTCGGAGAGACAGAGTAAAAAGGAAAGGTGGTGGTGTCTGCCTCTATGGGGCAGATTTACTTAAACTGGAGCATACAGAATGTAGTAACCAATTAGCTTCTAGGTTTTATTGTCAAAGCTTAATTGAACAAGCTTGAGTTAGAAACGGATTGGTTCTTATGTACAGCTGCACCAGATTATGTGTGCTCCAGTTTTAGTAAATCTTCTCCTATGTGAGAAGTGATCTCAAGAAGACCCAGTTGATGGAGAGTATGATGAGGCTGAAGCTTTATGAGTGGAAATTCACCCATGCACCTATTACAAATGTAATCATTGGAGTTTGTTATAGGCCACCTAGTGTTAATGAGGAGGTGGAGACTCAGCTCCTTGCACAGATAGAAAAGGCTGCAAAGACTGGGATAGTGATAATAAAGCGTGATTTTATCTACTCAGAAATTGACTGGAGTAATGGCACTGCAGGAACAGTAAAAGAGCAACAATTTATAAACTTATTACAATGCAATTTTATGATTCAGTTCATAGAGGCCCCAAGTAGGAACGATGCTCTGCTGGACTTGGTAGTCACAAACCATGCTGAGCTTATTACTAATGTTCATATAAAAGAACACCTGGGTAGCAGTGACCATAACATGATTACATTTAATGTTAGCTGTAAGCAACAAGCACATATTGGAAGTATAAAAACATTTAACTTTAAGAAAGCAAATTTTCCAATGATGAGGGCTGCTCTCCAAGACTGAGACTGGGAGGGAATATTGGCATCGATAGAGAGAACGGAAATGGCAATTCTTAAATAGACTGTATGTGAACACACTGCAAAATATATACCCATTACCCAATTTTGCACCAAATCTACTTTACCCCCATCTGACTACACAGGATTAGTGATGAGCGGAATACGCCATATTCGATTTTGTGATATTTCGCGAATATTTCAAAGAATATTCACGAATATTCGTTAATATTGAATATTCGTGATATTTTATATAAAAAAAAATTGCGAAATTTCGCTATTTTTTTTTTTGGATAAAATATCACGAATATTCGATATTTACGAATATTTGCTATATTTTATAAAAAAAAAAATTGTGAAATTTCGCTAATGAGATTGCAAATTTGATTGCGAAATTTGACAAAATACGAATATTGGAAATAGCGAATATTCGCCATGATATTCGAGTTATTCGCGAATACTCGAATATGCAATATTCGTAGCGAATATTCGCAATGCGAATATTTGTGAGCAACACTACACAGGATATATGCTACTGTCTCTGCTGGCTTCTGGAGGTGAGCAGAGGCTTCGGAGGACTTTCTTAATATTTTTTGTCAGTGTCATCATATCCAAGCCTTCTGGATCAATGTGGTCTCTCTTATTTTCTCAATGACCACTGTTCAGGTGCCACTAACAGATGATGTCTGCTAGGGCTGGTGGACACCCTGGCATATCACAGAGCCTCCAGAACTCTTCTTGGGTTACTGTTGTTTTATGCTACGAAAGCTATTGTTCCCAAATGGAAGTGTCTGGCTGCCCCTGCTATACATTTTTTGAAACAAATTGTCAATTCGAAATTCACCATTGTATAAGGCCACTTATTTATGACGGGGTTGAACAGAAACATTTCTTAAAGTGTAGGATCCCGAGACCCCTTCTTTACTTACCTTGGTTCAGAATAGGACCTATGGTAACCCTTGTGATTCTACTGCTAATACATTACTAGGTTATCTGGAAAGTATTTTAAAGACTGCTTCTTCTCTTAGTCCACATACACACGATCGGTCAAAACCGATGAAAACGGACTGAATTAGTGTTTCATCAGTCCAAACCGAACATTTGTGGGCCCCATCGGTCAGTTATCCTCCGATGGGTCAAAACTGATCGTTAGTTTGCAAAAGCATTGGTTAAAAGGCTGCGCATGCTCAGAATCAAGTCGACGCATGCTTGGAAGCATTGAACTTCGTTTTTTTCAGCATGTCGTTGTGTTAAAACATGTAAACGTCACCGCGTTCTAACACGATAGTTTTTTTAACCGATGGTCAGTTAATCAGTCAGCTTCATCGTTTAACCGATGAAAACTGTCCTTCGAACTGTTCTCATCAGATGGACTGATCGTGTGTACGCGGCCTAATATCCTTCTAAAATGAAGACCCTGAGTTTCTTACTAATGATATTCTGCCTGTCCTACATGGTGGTCGAGCATACTTTTTTTTATTATTATTATTTATGTCACGGGTCCACGCACGAGCCGCAGCGACAAACAAAATCAGATCAGTACAATAAAATAAAACATCCACATTGTAAGGGCATAACAATTGACAATAGTGTAACATGTGTGCCTGAAGACAGTATTACATCTTCCCCTTAAAAGTGCAAAGCGGGATCAACTATTGTCGCTCCCTCATTCAGAGCTCTTAGTCGGGGAAGTTCTCATGGTGGGCTTAATGCGGGCGCCTCTTTTCATGGTTACCCTTCCTGGATGGCCAGTTACATCCATGGCACCACGGGGCGCCCGGCCCAGCCCCTGTGTTTTTTTGTATCTTTGAGATATGATAGATAAGGAAAAGAGAAAGTGAGAGAAAAAAGAAAGACAGGGAGGGGGAGGTGCACTGAGGGACAGAGAGCATACTTTTTTAGTTGTTTGTAAGATTAGGGTATATTGTGTGTTTCAGTACCTATCTATAGTACCGAGCATCGGTATGCCAAAAAGGCTATGTTTTGTATTATTACCTTTAAGACTGAATAAGACTGAATAAAAATAATTTTCCAAAAAAATAAATAAAATGTGTACTGTATATACTTTTAAATGTGTTTTTTTTTTTCATTTTATTTTAACCCCATGACACCGTTCTGAGGATTAACCTATGATCCTTTAAGCTCCATCCCTCCATATACTAAGGATGCATGCAAAAAAAACTGTCTCTCTTGCAGTACTATAATTATTAATGGATAATTCTGAAGATAACCTATGATTCTTTAGGCTCAATTCACACAAGTGAATTCCAGGAACATGCAGAGTAGCCTGTTACAGCGGGACCGAGCAGGCTCACTCCCGAGCTGCTGTGTCCATCCACACATGGAGCACGTCTTGATCCCACCCCCGCTCTTTCTCATTGACTCACTGGCTGTGATTGACAGCAGTGGGAGTCAAAGGCTGTTTCAGACAATGAGAAAGAGGAGAGCTGCTGCTCTCGTGCAAATTGCTGGATCAAGAGGAGGCTCAGGTAAATATTGTGGGGGCTGAGGGGCTGCTGCTCACAGAAGTTTTTTTAACTTCATGAATAGAATGCATGCATGCAAAAACCTTGAGCCTTTACAAAGACTTTAATTATTATCTATAGGGCTGTTTTTTGGTGCACAGATGCATCAGGAAAGATGCATGACCTATTTAGTTTCACAAATTACAAGTGGGGCCCACTCACACCAGCAGACATGTGTTATGATGCATATAAAGGATGTGCTGGTGTGTTTTGTGTCCCTGCACTACAATGCATTAAATCAATGCATCGTAGTGTTTATGTGCTTTTCATATTTTTCATTTTGAGGGCTTGCTCACACCAGCCTGCACACAAAAAAAGCATGCACAGTGGTGTGCCATGTGTAGGGGTGGTGCGATATATTGCTGCAACACATCACTCTTTTTGTCTTTTTTTTTTTTTTGTGACACAAAATGATACTTCATTCAACTCTATGCACCTCTGATGCAAAGCACCTCAGCTATTATGGTGTGAACAGGGCATATACAAAAACAATTGTTCCTGCATGCTTGCATTGAACCTGCCTTGATCTATGCAGATCATGGCACCCCAACGCAGCCTGAGTATAAGCCTGTTTTATGAAAGCAGTTTTTGCAATGTAAAACAGGCCAGTCAAGTTCCTCCATCCCAAACTCGCTCATCCATGTCTTTATGGACCTTGTTTGTGTACCTACCTCACACATATGCTTCAGGAAGAATGGTCAAACATTCCCATAGACACACCCCAGACCTTGTGGACAGCCTCCCCAGAAGAGTTGAAGCTTTTATAGCTGCAAAGGGTGGGCCAACTCAATATTGAACCCTATGGGCTAAGACTAGGGTGCCATTAAATTTAGTGTCTGTGTAAAGGCAGGCGTCCCAATACTTTTGGTAATATAGGGTACCTTCTAGATACCTCTATAAGAGGAATTGTGTGCAAAATGTTAAAGGAGTCACAAGAATCTTGATAACTCAAGAAACATAAATCTGTCTCTCTTTAATTTTGATTGTTCATTTGTAGAACTAAAGATATAAATATACAACAGACCACATGATTCCTCGAATAGCACTTTGTAACATTTGCTTTTACAAAAATAATTGTATGATGCAAGGGGTGGAGCTTGCAAGGACATCATTTTTTTTTTTTTTAAATTGTATTTTTATTAAAGATTTTCAAAAATACAGAAAGTAGTGATGAACAACGAGACATAAAAAAGTTCAATGATCAATTATATCAAACCAGCCAAATCGTATAGAAACCAGCGAGCATAGGCACAATCAAGCTAGACATATAAGACTGGCGTACTTCAAAGCTTCGTAAGTTAACCATAGTCCAATACATAAATACAATGTAAAGAATAGCCAGCTTTGCGTACAGGTCAAGAAATCTAAGGCATGTATAGGATAAAAGAAAACATAAACAAATAAACATATTAGCAGTTAAGCTGGTAAACTTTTAAACACATAAAAGTACCATGGGGGTCAAGGATCACAATGAGGTTCAGACAAAGAATTCAATGGAAATGCGGAATCATCCCATAACTTCCAAACTTTATCAAAATGAGGTAGTGTATGTTCAATTTTAGCAGTCAGGTGCTCCATTCTATGTGTGTCAGCTAAAATTAAGAGAACTTGATGGAGGGTGGGGGTGAAGTGGAGAGCCATAATCTAGGAATGGCCCTCCTGGCGGCCAAAAGAACAAAGGACAAAAGTTTCTATGATGACTTGGACATATCTGCCAGGGGCAAACCCAAAATAAAATGTAAAGGAGACAAAAGGTATGGGATGGGATAGTAACTTCTGTAAAAGTTCCTGAACTTGAATCCAGAAAGGGCTAATGAGGGGGCATTCCCAAAAAATTTGAAAGAGGGAACCTACATTGTCTCGACATCTCCAGCAAAGGTTAGATAGGGAGGGATCACAAGCATGCAATAAATCTGGGGTCCTATACCAAAACATTAAAATTTTAAAAGCAGTCTCACGCTGCACCACACATCGAGAGATTTTCGATACATTGGTCCAAATTTTCCCCCAATTCAGCAGCGAAATCGGACGTTGACCATTTGGTCATATATTTATGCATAGAATCGGTCAAGGGGGTGGAATCATGTAGAATCTTGTATATGGATGAAATCTGTTTAGGCTCATAGGGACCAGCTACGCACAAGCGCTCAAAATCCGTGGGTCTATCTAGTGACAACGAGGAGAAGGAGGAAAGGAAAAAGTGCTGAAATTGTAGATGTGAGTATTGAAGGGAAGATGGGAGATCATGTTTTGTTTTAAGTTCCGAAAATGGCATAAAAATTTGTGTAACTGGGTGGACTAAGTGTCGCAGTTGAAAGATCCCAGCCTGGGTCCAAGGATACATCCTCTCCAATGGCAAACTGTCCGGGATATCAGGATTGAAAAGGACATTCATTAGAGGGGAGCATCTGGAGGAGAGGGAGAACCGATCCACACATCTCCTCCAGATAGTCGTGGTAAATAACATTGAAGCGAGACACATGTTTAGCCGACACATGTTTAGCCGAAGAGGGCCACAGTAGGTAGCAGGGGTGCACCGGGGCGGTGACACCCATCTCTATCTCCGCCCACCTAGAAGGGGCTTTTCTGGACACCCAAGATGTCAGCACCCGGAGGTGGGATGCATAGTAATACCTAATAACGTCCGGAGACGCCAAACCTCCTCTGTGTTTAGGAGCATAGACTACGGATTGTGCAATCCTATGGGAAGCACAATTCCATATGAATTTGAGGCAACACCTTTGGAGAAGTTTCAGCTGCGACATCGGGACCGGCACAGGGAGGGTCTCAAAAAGATATAACAGTTTAGGGAGTATGGACATTTTAAGGACGTTGATCCTGCCTAACATGGAGATTGAGAGAGAGGTCCATATATTCAAAAGGCGTGTTATCTCTGCAAAGCTGGGGGGAAGTTAGCATGATATAGGGTGGAATAAGAGGGAGTTATATGTACACCCAGATATTTCAGTGAGTTGAGACACCAGTGGTAATTAAACTGAGCTCAGGGGTCTTGAAGCATAGTGGGTGTTATGTTAATCGGTAGAGCCTCAGTTTTCGATTGATTAATCCTGAAGCCTGACAATTTTCGAAACATAGAGAGGGTGTCATGTATAGCAGGTAAGGTAGTAGAGGGGTGAGTGAGGGTCAGTAAAATGTCGGCAGCGAAAAGAGACAGCTTGTAATCCCTCCGTCTCAGCGTTACCCCCCGTATGTTTGAGTGTTGTTCGATATACGCAGCAAGGGGTTCCAAACTCAAAATAAACAGTAGAGGTGACAATGGGCACCCATGCCTGGTACCATTACTAAGGGAAAATCGCTGAGACAGACAGGAGGACAGCTGAACCTGGGATGTGGGAGTGGAATAGATAGCTCGTAGAGCTTTAATAAAAGGACCTGAAAACCCGCATCTGTCCAGGACCGCAAACATAAAAGGCCAACTAAGGCAGTCAAAAGCCTTCTGTGCATCGAGGCTAAGAACAATTGCTGGTTGTTTAGTTCTGGTCAGTAAGTCTATCAGGTCTATAGTCCTTTTAGTGTTGTCACCAGCGTGTCTCGTAGGTACAAAGCCTACCTGATCTCTATGTATCAGGGCCGTCAGAAGTGGGGAGAGTCTATTAGCTAACAATTTAGTAAAGATCTTATAGTCCGAATTTAATAATGCAATAGGTCGGTAGTTATCTGGTAGTGAGGGGTCCTTGCCTGGTTTCGGGATGACTGTCAAAAAGGCGTGCAAAAAGTGTGCGTGAGGGGTGGTACCCTTAAGTAACGAGGAGAACAAAGATTGTAGGTGAGGGTTCGAAACATCTCAGAATGTCTTGTAATAGGCATAGGGGAGACCGTCCGGGCCAGGGGATTTGTGAACTGGAAACGCCTTCACCACTTTCGCTATCTCCTCTAGGGAGACAGGGGCATTAAGTGTTGAGTTTTGTTCACTAGATCATTTGGGTAAGGCTAAGGAGGACATGAAGGCATCAAAATCAACCTGGGAGAATTGGGCTGATGATTCCTCACTCAGGCAGTTATATAATTTCTTATAAAAGTCTCCAAAGACTTGTGTCATAGCCCTAGGGCAATATGTGGGATTGCCATCCGGCTCCCCCGGGTGATCAGGAATCGAAAGAAAGGGGCGCGGTTTCAACCTATTAACTAGCATTCTATGTGGTTTATTAGCAAATTCGTAAAACTTCTGTCTAGCCCATAGCATAGATTTGGAAATTATGTTCAGATTGAAGGATTTAATACGATTCCGCAGAGATGTCCCTATTCTCAAACGCTCTACCGTGGGGGAATCAAGAAGACGGGCTTCCGCAACCTTAAGCTGAGCCAGAAGCTCGTCTTTTTGCTTCAAAGAATCTCGTTTCAAACGAGAGCTAGCGGAGATGCACTCCCCTCTGAAAAAGGCCTTATGGGCCTCCCACAAGGTGGAGACCTCTGTCACCGATCCCACGTTGAGGTAAAAAAATTCAGACAGTTTTTGTTGCAACTGGTCTTGTATCAACGGGTCCTTAATGAGGGATTCATTGAGTCGCCAGTGGCAATTTCTGGGGAAGGGGGCGGCAGAACAATATCAAGCTCAATGGGGGCATGATCAGATGAAGTAATCGGGCTAATCTCAGAAGCGATCACATACGGAAGTAGGGGGGCTGTCACGAAAAGAAATGGTCTAGCCTAGAATAGAGTTTATGAGGTGGGGAGTAAAAGGTGAACCCTCTTTGAGTTGGATGTTTCACCCTCCAGGTGTCAAAAAGATTAAATGATCTAGTCAATTTGCGGAATGAAGCGGATAGCTTCTGGACAGCACTCCCAGTAGTGTCCCGGAATAGGGCCTTCCTGTCTCTAATTGGGGACATGCATACATTAAAATCTCCCCCAAAATCATGAAGGGATGGGAGATTGCCTGAAGCTTCTCAAGAACCCCTGATAGGAATCCAATCTGGCCCGTGTTGGGGGCATATATGTTTGCCAGGGTGAATTTGGTGTTTAGGTGACTACAGTCCAGGAGAACATATCGGCCATTGGGATCTAAATGTGAGGTGAGAACACGAATCTGGCTTGAGCGTTTGATGAGAATTGCTACACCCGCCTTACCAGAGGGGTCAGAGGCCATATATGCCATGGCAAATTTAAAGGAACCCCCAGGTTTAAAATGAGTCTCCTGGACCATAATCACCTCCGCACCAGAGGATCTAAACTCCTTCAGCGCCTGCCATCATTTGCCAATGGAGTTCAGACCCCTAACATTACATGAGTAGACCTTTAAAGCCATTGCACATCACTGGGTAGAGCAGCAAATTTCATATATAGTATATCTAAACCGAAAAAAGAAAAGAAAAACCATGGTACAAATAACTTAGAACGTATCCTGCTTACAGTATGAACAAGTGCAAAAAAAAAGGCACTGGGTAGCAATGGAGAGTCAAAAAAATGACCCAAAAAAGACAGAGAAAAAAAAGGAAAAGAAAATTAAAAAAAAAACAAAAAAAAACAAAAAAAAAATTCAAAACACATTTTTCCAAATAGCCCTGAGGATAAAAAAACCTCAGGGAACCCAGGCAGCAGCCCGGGCTGTGGGTGAGGGGCATGTCGACTCACGAAGACCGAGGACGGGCGGGTCCCCGCCATACCTGGAAGGATAGTCTGCACCGAGTCTCTTCAGAAAAAAAAAAGAAAAAGGGGAAAGTCCGTGGAGGGGCGCAGAGGTCCAAATTAGAAGAGCAAGGGGCAATCAGCAAAAGGGCCAGTCAGGAACTGTGAGACGGACAATATGGGGACAAATACCCTGACACATTCAGGGTATGCCTCAGCCTACCCTAGTAGGCAAGGAACAAAGAGGCCACAGGAAGGTGCACAAAAAGAGAAAGGCCTCAGGTTTGGAATCTTAAATGGTCGGCCCTCTGGGGTGTGGAGAATGCCTTCCTCGATTTGCGTTGTACAGGAGTCCAGATCTTGGCCGGTGTCATCAGAGGTTTAGGATGTAGTACAGGGGGTTGAAGGTCTTCCTCAGGGATGGAGGGAGGCCCAGGTTGCGTGTGAAGGCATCACATTCGTAGAGATCCCGCAGAGAGTGCTGGACCCCATCTTTCAGGACAGACAAACGAAAAGGGAACCCCCAGCGATAAGGAACCTGGTGGTTCTGCAAGTGAGTGGTAATAGGACGAAAGCTACGTCTTTTCGCTAGGGTAATGGGGGAAAGATCATTGAAGATCTGAATCTTGGCCTTCTTAAATTCAATGCGGGATTTGTTGCGGGTTGCTATAGTGAGGGCTTCTTTACTCTCATAATAATGAAACTGCACGATAACATCCCTGGGATTGGATCCTGCAGGCGGCTTGGGGGCCAAGGATCTATGTGCCCTGTCCAGGCGCCAGTCAATATCAGGTATATGGGGTGCGAGGGTAACAAATAGACCCAAAAGGTATGGGCGTAGCTCCTTATCAGTGACCTCCTCGGGTACCCCTCTAATCCTAAGGTTCTGGCGCCTTTCTCTATTTTCCAAATCTTCCTGTTGTAATTGAAGTTGAGAAAGAGTATGTTTCATGGCTGCATTGTCCTCCTCTAACACATGCACATATTGGGTCAGTTCATCAAACTTAGTTTCAAGTGTGTCCGTGCGCTCTCCTAGCTGATCAATCTCCCTCCTGAGCTCTTGAGCAATTTTACCCATAAGATGCCTAGGGCAGCTCGGGCAGGCGCTGAGGTTACTCCTGGAGCTTTAGTGGCTGTAGATGCTGTGCAGGAGCAGCGTTTGGCAGGACGGGGACCGGAGCTCTCTCCCTACACGTCCGCCATCTTCAGAAGCCGCGCATGCGCCCCTAGGACATAATTTTTGAGGTGTGCCTAATGCAGCATGATTTCTAAATGCACTTTTTACTGAACTGGATTGCGAGAATCTGAAATTTATGGATAACAATCTGTCTGATCACAGGATCTATTCTGTTCTCTTGTGTGTGCTCTCTCTCTCTCTCTCTCTCTATTTGTTTGAGGGGTGGGGCAGATAAATAACCACAACTGCCATACTATGGGTTTGTGTAGACTGACATTATTGTAAAATTCGTCGGTTTTCATTTAAAGACATCTGCTGACCTACAATTGGGATATATTCAAATGCACAAAAATGCACAAAAATAATGGCCATCTGTATCTATTTTACTATCATATGTACTAGAAACTATTAGGCTGGCATATTTTGGTTTAGAAGAGAAGGTCCAATCCCAAAGGAACCCAGACCGGAGACGAGTCTGGTGTTTCTATAGGTTCAGATGGTACAGGATGTATTTCAAGATTTTCTGAACTTTTGTGTTTGGGTAAAAGCAATTAAGAAATAGCAGTGGTCAGAGACCAGGGCTCAAGTCCTGCGGGAACGTGTGGGAGCGGAGTTCCTGCACTTTTTTCACAGCAGGAACTCAGTTCCCTTTGTAGGACTAGAGCAGCCGAGCCGCCCAAGCCAGTTCTTCACTAAGCGGTGATGCCCAGCTTGAGTTATCGCGGGATTTGTAAAGAACTTGCTTCCGCAATGTCTCCTGGGAACAATGACAAAAGCTCCCAGGAGACATTGCGGCATCGGGGAAGTGACGGAATACCCACACATTACCGATGAATCCATATACAGGAAGCGGCCAGTAACATAAAGGATTACCAAGGTACAGTGAATCGAAAAAAAAAAACATGCGGTTTAGTAATTATGCATATGAGCGTATATATATATTTTATTTGGTGGGGGAGTGGATCTTGGATGGGAGTTCCGACACTTTTTTCCCCAGGACTTGACCCCTGTCAGAGACCAATTACCCACCCTTCATGGCTCAGTCATACACAGTACAATACAGTTAGACTAACACCTTGTATTTTGGGGCCTTTCTATTCCCTTTAGCTCCAGGCACTGTGCAAGAGGCTGATGCTCCATCCAGGCCAGCGGGATGCTGCAGTGTTGAGCGGTTGGCCTTCTTCAATTAATGGGAAAGCCAGTGCCTATCTCTAAAACAGTGTCCTCTTTGTATAGGTAAACTACTCCTGCCCCACAGAGCCCATTAACAGACCATGGTAACTCTGTTCCCCCCTTCCCCCATGCCCTTTTCCCTGACTCTCCCATCAAGATCAATACTACCACTGTCAGTCCCTCCCCTCATGCCAGAGGTGTAATCTTGGACTCTCACCTGTCCATTCAGCCCCAAATCAGACCCAAATCAGACCCAAATCAAATCAGATCACTTCTAAAAAAAGTGTGGGAATACAAACAAACAAACATTTATGCTCACCTCCCTGCTGCAGCATCAGTTTGATGCTGTGGCTGTCCTCTACCATAGCCATAGATCCGAGTTCTCGTTTTACCCAGAGCTGAGAGAGGTGACTGGTTACCACTCTCTTCTCCTCCAGCTCTCACTTGAGTGTTGAGTTGTGGAGTGGGCTGGAGCATCGGCCTCAGCCTCTTAGCGACTCCCTGAGAGGTTAAGCCACCTGCTGATCAAGCATCGGAGTGAATCGTGAATCCCAACATTATTGCCAGGATTCTTGCAGAGCCTGTAGTGACTCTGTGACATTGTCAGCTGATCCTGGGTTACAGGTGAGCACAACTGCATTCCTGTGGCCCACAAGAGAAGTATGGCCAAAAAAAGCTTTGGCCACACTTCTATTTTAACACATGAAACCACCAAACTGCTTATTCACTCTCTTGTTATTTCTAGCTTTAACCATTAAAACTCCATACTCATAGACCTATCTTTGCACATGTTTTACATCCACTCCCCAGTCTATCATGAAAGTTGCTGCCAGACTCATCTACATCCCTAAAGCTCAGTATCTGCCACCCTTCTCTTTCAATCTCTTAATTGACTTTTGATTGACCAAAAAAAAAAATCTTTTCTCAGCATATTACCCAACCCGTCCCAATATGCTCATCTCTAGGACTTCTCCAGAGCCTCTCCCATCCTCTTGAACTCCCTACCCTACTTTGTTCAGCCATCTTCTACTCTGTCCACCTTTAGGCGGACGCTATCACCTGAGCAGAAGTTCAGTTTGGTAATTGGTGCCAATTCCCCATGTAAGACGTTGATGTAAACATGCAGCGTCTGCATGTCGGAGTCAAAATTATGATGTCACAACCACAGCGTTTTTATACCCTTTATAGATGTCTCTATGGTTATACCAATCACTTCTCATTTCACCAATTATGGGGTATCCTACTCCCAGGGACATTTCCTCTGAGGGTCCTTTTCAACACCGAACTGGGGATATACCACATCAGTTACCGGTACTGAAGACTTGTCTGGCCAGCTTGCAGCCCATCTCGCTACAAATCAGACCCGCAGGTGATCTGTAAGTCTTGGAATATGTCTTTATCATGTCCCACACCAGTTTAGATTATTTTTACCTTCTTTTCCCCTATACATACACTCCCCTAGTTCATCTAAGGCCTCGTACACACGATCGGACATATCCGATGAAAACGGTCCGCGGACCATTTCCATCGGATATGTCCGATCGGGAGTTTGATCCGATGGCGTGTACACACCATCGGATCAAATTCCCCGCCGCCGGACGGCGCGGTGATGCGGCGGTGACGTTGACGCCGCCACGTCACTGCCACGTCACCGCACCAGGAAGTTAAATCCATTCAGCGGCGGCGCGGCGGCGGTGGGGGACGACATGTCTGCTGGTAAGTGTACTAACCAGCAGACATGTCGGGCGGACAGATTCCACCGGATGGATTTCAAAGCATGCTTTGAAATCTGTCGGGTGGAGAAATCTGTCCGCTAGCCCATACACACGAGCGGAGATGTCTGCTGAAACGGTCCATCGGACCGTTTTCAGCGGACATATCCCCTCGTGTGTACGAGGCCTTAGACCCTGTACCAACAGTCTATAAATCTTATCATTTTCAGATACATATCAGCATCAGCTCCTGATGAGTGGAGAATTTCACGAAATGCACCAAGCTATTCCGATGCTATCATTATGTACCACATGGGATCATTTCACTATTTTTAAATGTATTATGCTGTAACAATCATGACATGTATATGGTTATCATGTGGTATATGGATTAATCTGCCCTACATTTTATTATACTATTACCATGAACTGTAATGCTTTTACGCTATAATGTATTATATGTATATATATGAAATAAATGTTAGTATTATGTATTACTGTCCTGTGTGCTGGGTATAGAGATTTAGCTAGTACAGTTGCAATATTCATCTTACTGGTCAGACACCCATTGTCCGTTATCACTCCTTTAGGTGCATGTTTAATTTAAAGTCCCAACCTTCCTTCCAGCCTTATTGCTATGCAGGGATGGAGACACTGGACTTACAAGTCCTATGCCTCATATAAAGTCTCAAACTCCCCCATCTCCTAATTGCAGTGGCTCACTTTTACTCTATGTTCACAGTAAACCAGACCAGACAATTTACTTAACCAAAAATGTATTTTACTGAATAGAATAAAATTACATAAATGTACAGTTCCTCTTCGTTCCCAATATTACATTTCTTCCATCAATCACTTTTGCAATGTAACAGGTTTTCCAACTCAACAGCATTTCTCCCTAAATACTAGGCAGGACTTGGGATATGCTATGGTGCTCAACTAATCATACCTTTAGCTTGTACTAGTTTCCAATTAGTGGTAATATGGCCTGCTAACAGTCCTGTTTCAGAACTTTGTCTCCTTGTGTAAGGTCCTTCTCACTCCCATGACTAACCAACCCTACCCAACCCTTTCTTTAAACATCCCCTACTGTGGGATGCACCATAGGCCAAACAGAAGACAAACCACAGCGAGCTAGCCTCAAAATGTCCAAACATTAACTCTTTTTCTCACAATACAATCTACATTTTAAGCACCTACTGTTAAATAGTGTATATTTGTATGGTACCTGAAATGTAACCTTACAATCAAATGATTATGAAAAAAGAAAATTACAACACAATTGTGAAATAAAATGAAACACCAATATTAGAATGCAACAATTACTTAGAGAACCTAAAATGGTAAAAGTGGGACTTTGAATGAGATGCGATTTTAGCAAATATGCAATTAAATATAAACATGGAAAATAAATTATATGTAACCATGTGACCAGGCTCAGAATTGTCAACCAAAAAACACTAAACCAAATTAAACTGTCTAACTGATGTAAGTAAAAACAGAGGTTTAGTTGCAAGCATTTGCAAATACCTGGGAAGCTGCAGCGCCAACTCCACGGCACTCTGCATGGCTGCAGTCCTATCTATAAATTTAAGGTCTCCTGAAAGGGAGCCCAGGTGTGCTAATCACCAGGCAGAGGACAGGTGAGGACCTAAAGCCCGCCCCTATCTAGAGTTGGTATGGCAAATAAGAGCACTGGAAAAAAAGAAAAAAGAAAAAAGTAGGAGTGGAACAAGGACTGCCCAAAAAACCAAAATACCACCAGACTAAAGGCAGACCAACTCCAACTGGGTCTGCCAGTAAAAAAATGACAATGCATTAAAGAACTGATCAGTGGTAAATCTGTGCAGGCACTCCATTCCACTCCTAAATCGCATCTCCATCCCGGGATAATGTTTAAAAAGAGGGGGGTTGGGACTTTGAATGAGGCATATAGCAATCTTGCCATAGTACTCCATCCCTGTAAGTGGATAAAAATGGTAAAAGTGGGACTTTGAATGAGATGCGATTTTAGCAAATATGCAATTAAATATAAACATGGAAAATAAATTATATGTAACCATGTGACCAGGCTCAGAATTGTCAACCAAAAAGCACTAAACCAAATTAAACTGTCTAACTGATGTAAGTAAAAACAGAGGTTTAGTTATTTTTTTACTGGCGGACCCAGTTGGAGTTGGTCTGCCTTTAGTCTGGTGGTATTTTGTTTTTTTGGGCAGTCCTTGTTCCACTCCTACTTTTTTCTTTTTTCTTTTTTTCCAGTGCTCTTATTTGCCATACCAACTCTAGGTAGGGGCGGGCTTTAGGTCCTCACCTGTCCTCTGCCTGGTGATTAGCACACCTGGGCTCCAATTCAGGAGACCTTAAATTTATAGATAGGACTGCAGCCATGCAGAGTGCCGTGGAGTTGGCGCTGCAGCTTCCCAGGTATTTGCAAATGCTTGCAACTAAACCTCTGTTTTTACTTACATCAGTTAGACAGTTTAATTTGGTTTAGTGCTTTTTGGTTGACAATTCTGAGCCTGGTCACATGGTTACATATAATTTATTTTCCATGTTTATATTTAATTGCATATTTGCTAAAATCGCATCTCATTCAAAGTCCCACTTTTACCATTTTTATCCACTTACAGGGATGGAGGCCTATGGCAAGACTGCTATATGCCTCATTCAAAGTCCCAACCCCCCTCTTTTTAAACATTATCCCGGGATGGAGATGCGATTTAGGAGTGGAATGGAGTGCCTGCACAGATTTACCACTGATCAGTTCTTTAATGCATTGTCATTTTTTTACTGGCGGACCCAGTTGGAGTTGGTCTGCCTTTAGTCTGGTGGTATTTTGGTTTTTTGGGCAGTCCTTGTTCCACTCCTACTTTTTTCTTTTTTTCTTTTTTTCCAGTGCTCTTATTTGCCATACCAACTCTAGGTAGGGGCGGGCTTTAGGTCCTCACCTGTCCTCTGCCTGGTGATTAGCACACCTGGGCTCCCTTTCAGGAGACCTTAAATTTATAGATAGGACTGCAGCCATGCAGAGTGCCGTGGAGTTGGCACTGCAGCTTACCAGGTATTTGCAAATGCTTGCAACTAAACCTCTGTTTTTACTTACATCAGTTAGACAGTTTAATTTGGTTTAGTGCTTTTTGGTTGACAATTCTGAGCCTGGTCACATGGTTACATATAATTTATTTTCCATGTTTATATTTAATTGCATATTTGCTAAAATCGCATCTCATTCAAAGTCCCACTTTTACCATTTTTATCCACTTACAGGGATGGAGTACTATGGCAAGATTGCTATATGCCTCATTCAAAGTCCCAACCCCCCTCTTTTTAAATATTATCCCGGGATGGAGATGCGATTTAGGAGTGGAATGGAGTGCCTGCACAGATTTACCACTGATCAGTTCTTTAATGCATTGTCATTTTTTTACTGGCGGACCCAGTTGGAGTTGGTCTGCCTTTAGTCTGGTGGTATTTTGTTTTTTTGGGCAGTCCTTGTTCCACTCCTACTTTTTTCTTTTTTCTTTTTTTCCAGTGCTGTTATTTGCCATACCAACTCTAGGTAGGGGCGGGCTTTAGGTCCTCACCTGTCCTCTGCCTGGTGATTAGCACACCTTGGCTCCCTTTCAGGAGACCTTAAATTTATAGATAGGACTGCAGCCATGCAGAGTGCCGTGGAGTTGGCGCTGCAGCTTCCCAGGTATATGCAAATGCTTGCAACTAAACCTCTGTTTTTACTTACATCAGTTAGACAGTTTAATTTGGTTTAGTGCTTTTTGGTTGACAATTCTGAGCCTGGTCACATGGTTACATATAATTTATTTTCCATATTTAATTGCATATTTGCCAAAATCGCATCTCATTCAAAGTCCCACTTTTACAATTTTTATCCACTTACAGGGATGGAGGCCTATGGCAAGATTGCCAAATGCCTCATTCAAAGTCCCAACCCCCCTCTTTTTAATCACTTAGAGAACCTTTGAAAACCAAGGCTGCATTTTGGTCATCTTTCCTCAATTGTATCCTGTAAACAGGACTTGTATCGAAGTAAGTCTAGTGCAGAAAAAAAGACCATTATTGGTTGTGAACATGGTTAGTGGGAAGAAAAAAAAACAGCTATAAAGTAAGGAGAGAATTAGCATGCAGAGAAAATAAAACACATTAACAATAATGCAAGGAAGAATATTCAGATATTTACATAAGCCCAATTGTGACCGCCCTATATATAATTGCAAAAGTTCTCATAAAAAACTCTCATAGTTGAGTTTTTTTTGTCACGATGCAGCTATATGGATAATGGATATTCCTGTTCTACAATGATGTGAAACTGAAGCTGCATTTGAGTTTCTTGTTGAAATTAAAAACACCATGCAGCCATGTACAGTAAGACCTTTAAAGCTTATATGCGACCACAATGTTTTCATTACATCAGCAATCGTTTACTATTGTGTAAATTAAACTGAAATAAAAACAAATAATGGAGGCATCAATCCCGCTTACTTCTTTCTACCTTTGAAAGTTCTTTGGCCAATTATGTCTCTCCGTTTTTTGCACGCTATGATTGGCCAAGCATGGGGATCATAGTGCATGTTTGGCCAATCATCAGCGCGCAATGCCGCAGTGAATTATGGGCCGTTGCGCGTCACTCGAATTTGGCGCGAACAACTTGTTTTGTTCGTATTTCGACGAACGCTCGAACATACAGTGTTCGAGTTGAACATACGTTCGAGTCGAACACAAAGCTCATCCCTAATAATAACATACAACTTGGGTGGTTTACTAATGGAGACTTTAATAATTCCCATTAAGTTAAACACCTAAAGGATTACAATATAGTCACAAACAATGATGTATATGATTTAGTGACAAATCATTAAAAGAGTAAATGTCCCACAGTATAAGTTCCTTGCCATACTGTTTAAGACTGGTTAAAAAACAAAAAGCAGCTCATATGTGAAGGTGGGGGTGACACATGACTACAGAGAGAACATCAGACTTAGGCAGAGTTCACACTGGTCCGACAAATGCTCTGACATTGAGAGCTCATGTCGCATGACGTGTGAAAATCAATGATTCCCTATGGGAGCCGTCTTAAAGCGGATCTCCACCCTAAAGTGAAGATCCGCTGATCGGAACCCTCCCCCCCTCCGGTGTCACATTTGACACCTTTCAGGGGGGAGGGGGGTGCAGATACCTGTCTAAAGACAGGTATCCGCACCCACTTCCGGCCCGCAGTCTCGGGCAAAAGACGGGCTTTTCCCGTTGTGTGCTGGGAACTCTCAGCTCCCAGCACACAGCGGGAGCCAATCGCGGGCGCAGCGCGACTCGCGCATGCGCCGTAGGGAACCGGGCAGTGAAGCCGGAGCGCTTCACTTCCTGGTTCCCTCGCCGTGGATGGAGGGGAGAACAGCAGGGTGACGAGCGATCGCTCATCCTCTGCTGCGGACGCCGCTGGACTCCAGGACAGGTAAGTGTCCTAATATTAAAAGTCAGCAGCTGCAGTATTTGTTGCTGCTGGCTTTTAATATTTTTTTATGGTGAACCATCCGCTTTAACTCGGACCATCTTTGAAAATGCTCCCTGTACTACTTTGGTCTGACTTTGATCCTACTTCAGCCCATTGAATATCATTGAAGTCGGATCAAAGTCGGAACGCCGTCTTGCATGCTCCGACTTTCGCATGTGACTTGTTCTCTGATGATCTTGAGGGGGAACTCCACGCCAAATTTTATATAAAAAACAGACATGGGTTCCCCCTCCAAGAGCATACCAGGCCCTTGGGTCTGGTATGGAGTTAAAGGTAAACCCCCTAAGCAAAAAAAAAAACGGTGTAGGGGGTCCCCCCAAAAGCGCATCTCATTCAAAGTCCCACTTTTACCATTTTTATCCACTTACAGGGATGGAGTACTATGGCAAGATTGCTATATGCCTCATTCAAAGTCCCAACCCCCCTCTTTTTAAACATTATCCCGGGATGGAGATGCGATTTAGGAGTGGAATGGAGTGCCTGCACAGATTTACCACTGATCAGTTCTTTAATGCATTGTCATTTTTTTACTGGCGGACCCAGTTGGAGTTGGTCTGCCTTTAGTCTGGTGGTATTTTGTTTTTTTGGGCAGTCCTTGTTCCACTCCTACTTTTTTCTTTTTTCTTTTTTTCCAGTGCTGTTATTTGCCATACCAACTCTAGGTAGGGGCGGGCTTTAGGTCCTCACCTGTCCTCTGCCTGGTGATTAGCACACCTTGGCTCCCTTTCAGGAGACCTTAAATTTATAGATAGGACTGCAGCCATGCAGAGTGCCGTGGAGTTGGCGCTGCAGCTTCCCAGGTATATGCAAATGCTTGCAACTAAACCTCTGTTTTTACTTACATCAGTTAGACAGTTTAATTTGGTTTAGTGCTTTTTGGTTGACAATTCTGAGCCTGGTCACATGGTTACATATAATTTATTTTCCATATTTAATTGCATATTTGCCAAAATCGCATCTCATTCAAAGTCCCACTTTTACAATTTTTATCCACTTACAGGGATGGAGGCCTATGGCAAGATTGCCAAATGCCTCATTCAAAGTCCCAACCCCCTCTTTTTAATCACTTAGAGAACCTTTGAAAACCAAGGCTGCATTTTGGTCATCTTTCCTCAATTGTATCCTGTAAACAGGACTTGTATCGAAGTAAGTCTAGTGCAGAAAAAAAGACCATTATTGGTTGTGAACATGGTTAGTGGGAAGAAAAAAAAACAGCTATAAAGTAAGGAGAGAATTAGCATGCAGAGAAAATAAAACACATTAACAATAATGCAAGGAAGAATATTCAGATATTTACATAAGCCCAATTGTGACCGCCCTATATATAATTGCAAAAGTTCTCATAAAAAACTCTCATAGTTGAGTTTTTTTTGTCACGATGCAGCTATATGGATAATGGATATTCCTGTTCTACAATGATGTGAAACTGAAGCTGCATTTGAGTTTCTTGTTGAAATTAAAAACACCATGCAGCCATGTACAGTAAGACCTTTAAAGCTTATATGCGACCACAATGTTTTCATTACATCAGCAATCGTTTACTATTGTGTAAATTAAACTGAAATAAAAACAAATAATGGAGGCATCAATCCCGCTTACTTCTTTCTACCTTTGAAAGTTCTTTGGCCAATTATGTCTCTCCGTTTTTTGCACGCTATGATTGGCCAAGCATGGGGATCATAGTGCATGTTTGGCCAATCATCAGCGCGCAATGCCGCAGTGAATTATGGGCCGTTGCGCGTCACTCGAATTTGGCGCGAACAACTTGTTTTGTTCGTATTTCGACGAACGCTCGAACATACAGTGTTCGAGTTGAACATACGTTCGAGTCGAACACAAAGCTCATCCCTAATAATAACATACAACTTGGGTGGTTTACTAATGGAGACTTTAATAATTCCCATTAAGTTAAACACCTAAAGGATTACAATATAGTCACAAACAATGATGTATATGATTTAGTGACAAATCATTAAAAGAGTAAATGTCCCACAGTATAAGTTCCTTGCCATACTGTTTAAGACTGGTTAAAAAACAAAAAGCAGCTCATATGTGAAGGTGGGGGTGACACATGACTACAGAGAGAACATCAGACTTAGGCAGAGTTCACACTGGTCCGACAAATGCTCTGACATTGAGAGCTCATGTCGCATGACGTGTGAAAATCAATGATTCCCTATGGGAGCCGTCTTAAAGCGGATCTCCACCCTAAAGTGAAGATCCGCTGATCGGAACCCTCCCCCCCTCCGGTGTCACATTTGACACCTTTCAGGGGGGAGGGGGGTGCAGATACCTGTCTAAAGACAGGTATCCGCACCCACTTCCGGCCCGCAGTCTCGGGCAAAAGACGGGCTTTTCCCGTTGTGTGCTGGGAACTCTCAGCTCCCAGCACACAGCGGGAGCCAATCGCGGGCGCAGCGCGACTCGCGCATGCGCCGTAGGGAACCGGGCAGTGAAGCCGGAGCGCTTCACTTCCTGGTTCCCTCGCCGTGGATGGAGGGGAGAACAGCAGGGTGACGAGCGATCGCTCATCCTCTGCTGCGGACGCCGCTGGACTCCAGGACAGGTAAGTGTCCTAATATTAAAAGTCAGCAGCTGCAGTATTTGTTGCTGCTGGCTTTTAATATTTTTTTATGGTGAACCATCCGCTTTAACTCGGACCATCTTTGAAAATGCTCCCTGTACTACTTTGGTCTGACTTTGATCCTACTTCAGCCCATTGAATATCATTGAAGTCGGATCAAAGTCGGAACGCCGTCTTGCATGCTCCGACTTTCGCATGTGACTTGTTCTCTGATGATCTTGAGGGGGAACTCCACGCCAAATTTTATATAAAAAACAGACATGGGTTCCCCCTCCAAGAGCATACCAGGCCCTTGGGTCTGGTATGGAGTTAAAGGTAAACCCCCTAAGCAAAAAAAAAAACGGTGTAGGGGGTCCCCCCAAAAGCCAAAAGCCAGACCCTTATCCGAGCATGCAGCCCTGCCAGTCAGGAAAGGGGGTGGGGATAAGCGAGTGCCCCCTCTCCTGAACTGTACCAGGCCACATGCCCTCAACATAGGAGGTGAGTGCTTTGGGCCAGGGGGGTTCCCTGCGGACCCCCCACCCCCAAAGTACCCATGTTGATAAGGAAAAGATCCTCTTTCCGACAACCCTGGCCGTTGGTTGTCGGGGTCCCCACCCTATGTGAATGAGTATGGGTACATCGATCCCCGTTAATTGAAAGTCAGACGTATGCTTCAAGATGCAGGGCAAAGTCGGATCCAAAGTGGGACCAGTTTCGTGTCGCACTAGTGTGAACCCAGCCTTAAGGAGAAAAGGAAGTAAAACATTAAGCAATAAAAATGGTAAAATTCCTTTGGAATGAACAAAGGAGAAAAATGAAGGAAACATGAATACAAGGGCAACATAATTCAGTAAAAAAATGACTAAAGATAATAGACACAGGGATGCAAACAATTCACTGGAACGAAAAAGAGAGGAGAGGGGACAATGAAACCTTGCAAGGGAGATGTCTGGTAATTTTTAGGTACAGTTGGATAATGGAATTATGTGCACACCTGAAAGTCTCAATTTTCTTCCAAAACACAAAAAACTAAACCAAAAACATTATACTACACTAAACCTTTCACACACATTTTTTTTATTATTACATTACTGTTTTTAAAAGCCAGCTTAAAAGAAACATAGGAAATATAAAGGAAACAATTTAAACCACATGAATGCAATTTTTGTAAATGTCACTTTTAAGTAGGATTGTCCCTATACCACTTTTTTAAGATCGAGTACAAGTACCGATACCCACCGATACCGAATACCAATACTTTTTTTTTTATGTCATGTGACAGTGGCACATGTGCCAGTACTTTTATTTTTTTTATTTTTTACCATTTTTTGTTCTGTTTTTTTTTACAATGCTTTCTTAGGGGGGGAGTGGATGGTGTCAGTGTGTTTTTTTATTTACATTTTTTTTATTTATTACAATTTTTTTTTTATTATTATGTAATGCAATTTTTTTTTTAGCCCCTTTGGGGGGCTTTGGTGAGATATCTTAAAAGACCTCTGACATCTCCCCTTTGAGACAGAGAAAGGGACTAAGGACACAGATTCCCCAGTCTCTTTCTCAGCGGCACTGAAAATGAATGGGCAGGAGACAGAGGCTCCTCTCCATTCATAAACTAAAGCAACGTAAACACAGGTTACGATGTTTCAGTTATATGAATGGACAGAGTCAGTGATCACTGACTCTGTTCATTCGGAAAAGGTAGGAGCCGGGTTTAGTGGCTCCTACCTCCTCTCTCCATCCTGACAGAGGGGGCGGAGGAGGATATGGAGGGTAACACGGAGCGCAGAGGGAGACATGGAGGGTGATTCTGAGCGAGAAGGGAGACAGCAGCAGCACAGAGGGGGGACACGGAGCGCAGAGTGGTAGAGCAGAATGACGGAGGAGGACAGCAGCAGCACGGAGGGGGGACACGGAGCGCGGAGGGGGAGAGCAAAATAATGGAGGAGGACAGCAGCAGCATGGAGGTGGTACACAGAGCACAGAAGGGGAGAGCAGAATAACGGAGGAGGACAGCAGTAGCATGGAGGGGAGACACGGATCATGGAGGAGGAGAGCAGCGCGGATGGGGGAACTGGAGGAGGATACAGGGACAGTCAGTGGTGATCGTTGCAGCTTTGGGGGGAGATACAAGCACAGATCACCACTGTATAGATTTCACTAAAACATCTGAAAAGAGGGGGGGGTTCAGAGAGAAGCTGTCAGGCTGTATTGAAATCCCTTGTAACTCCCCCCACCGCATCGATCATCCCTGACTGCCCAGGTATCGGGTGGAGCATCGGAGCATTTTCCCCGAGTACAAGTACTCTGGGAAATGCTTGGACAATCCTACTTTTAAGGTAGCACATCCTAAAGCAAGATTGAAAAAAAAATCCATGAAACCCCCCAAAATGCTTACCAGTCTCTATATGGTCTCATATGGATATTAAGGGGGGTACCTCAAGCAGCTAACAAACCCCCACAAAAAAAACAACAAACCAAAGTATGAAGTCCCCTAAGAAAGTCATATCATTCCCCCCAAGTGAATGAGTAAAGAGTCTATAGCACCCCTAATCATTCACAATAAATGTGACATAGAAGTAAAGACACCCAAAACCATAGACAAGTCTTTCATTAAATAATATATAAATGGATACTGGCGCCAATAGTGAAACTAAAAAGAGAAGGGTTGCTGCACCTGAAATTAGTGAAAAACTAATGAGAAATGATGATGTGATAAAGGGCGCACCCAATACTATCAATGAAAGTGGAAAGAGTGATTTATGCAAATAATATGTTCAGTATACATTTGTAACCTTGTTTAAATGTGTATTAGCGAATTGCTTCACTTTATACATGTGCACTAGAGATGATCCGAACACCCCCGCGTTCGGTTCGCACCAGAACCGAACGTTCGCGCGAACATTTAGAACCCCATTGAAGTCTATGGGACTCGAATGTTCGAATTCAAAAGTTCTCATTTTAAAGCCAAATATGCAAGACATTGTCGTAAAACGTCTTTGAGAACCCGGGTCTTGCCCCAGGGAACATGTATCAATGGAAAAAAGTTTTAAAAACGGTTGTTTTTTCAGAAGCAGGACTCCTGAAAAAATGACCGTTTTTAAAACTTTTTTTGCATTGATACATGTTCCCTCAGGCAAGACCCGGGTTCTTAAAGACATTTTCACAGGCAAACGATAGACACCCAGCAGGTACAATATTTAAAGGAATTTTTATTTTTCCTTTTTTTATTTTTTATTTAAGCATTATTAAAATCACTGCTTCAGGAGCAGTAATTTTAATGATGCTTAAATAAAAAAGAAAAAAAGAAAAATTCCTTTAAATATTGTACCTGCTGGGTGTCTATACCTGTGATAACGTCTTTAAATAGCACAATCACCTGCCTGCCAGTAAATTGGGAAGAACTGATCTAGCTAAGCTAAGTTAGCTAGCTAAGTGTATAAATATATGTACAACTCCTGGGATGTATATATATCCTCTACACACTGTAAATTTAACTAAACTGACTAGCCTGTCTGCTCTATCTTTTGATCTAGTAATAAAGACACTCTCTCGCTCTCTCTCTCTATAGGACTGATCTCTTTAACAACGCCGCAACACACTACACAAGGCCGCCTTGCAGGCATCCTTTTATAGTGTGCGTGTACTAAACCCCCTGAGCCATAATTGGCCAAAGCCACCCTGGCTTTGGCCAATTATGGCTCTCCGTTTTTTGTGCGTGATTGGCCAAGCATGCGGGTCATAGTGCATGCTTGGCCAATCATCAGCGTGCAATGCCGCAGTGAATTATGGGCCGTGGCGCGTCACTCGAATTAGGCGCGAATGACCCATTTTGTTCGAATTTCGACAAACGTACGAACAGACGATGTTCGAGTTGAATCGAACGCGGAGCTCATCCCTAATGTGCACAAATGTTTCAAAAAAGTGTGTATATATATATATATATATATATATATATATGTATATATATATATATATATATATATATATATATATATATATATATATATATATATATATATATATATACACACTTTTTTGAGACATATATATATAGTTTATAACTGCTCAAAATAAATATGTCATAAAAAGTTCAAAACAATTCCAGAAATCTTTTTGGATGATTCTGCTCCAAACACCATGTGAAAAATAAAATCTGTGTTCCAGATAAAATTTGTGACAACAAAATGCGCTCACCACATGGCTCTGGCCAGCAAGTGACCATAAAGCATGAAGTAACTCCTCAATCCCTGGAAACCATTCAATGATCTCCTCCCAAAAGATCGTAACATGTGTGGTGAAACAGGTCGAATGAGCCCAGGAAAAGCCAGATCAAATCCTTAGTATCTTTACCCTGCTTTAATCACCCACATCTGCAAAGCAAGCTCCGCAAAAAAAAGCCAGGGAAGGCAGATATAGTGTAGTATCGCTTGTTTATTGTAAAAAATGTCATTTACAATTTTTCCAGCAGGGGAGTGCAACAGCATGTAAGGAACAACCTAGTGAGGTGGAAGTCTGTTCAGCAGACGCTATCTGACCAGCTGTGTATTCTGTGCATTAAATAACCCCCCAGCGAAAGTGACTTGAAGTGCATTTTGCCTTCCAGTACGCATCATCAGGACCACTTCCTGAAGCGTGCTGGAAAACGAAATGCATAGAAGCTAGGTCTGACATGCACTTCACGTCACTTCCACTGGGGAGTTACCTAATGCACAGCATACACCCCTGTCAGATAGCGCTGTCTGAACTTTTGTGCACATGTAAAAAGTGAAGAAATTCGCTGATACACGTTTAAACAAGGTTACAAACATATACATATTATTTGCATAGATCACTCTTTGCACTTTCAGTGATTGTATTGGGAGCGCCCTTTATCACATCATCAAGTCTTTCATTAAAAAATGAAAATCACCCAGCAGGAATTGCCAAGAATTTGTGCTGTGTATGACCAGCATAAGATACCCATAGTTTAGATGTCAGCCAAACAAAGTTTCAGCAGTTTCAGTGTTACTTGCTCATTCACTTTTAAGTACGTAACGTCAAGAATTGCAGCACTTTTACGAATACCCTGGTTTATAAAGGGTTAAGTCCAATAGAGTGTATGCCTCCTGGTTGACCTATATCTTTTATTTACTATTTTAATTTTCCTGAGTGCTGGGAGCACAGCTATTGCTAAACTCCTGCAGTTTCTGTATGTATCATAGACACAACGGGCTAGTATCAGCATTCCAAAAATATAGTGATAGCTATACTCCCGGCCTCCAGAAAAAATGTAAATAGTAATAAAAAAGATAAACACACAAGTATACAGCTCACTGGACCTCACTTTGTATAAGCAAGCAAATTTAAAAAAAAAATACTTCAATTCCTGGAGTTCCACTTTAAGGTAGAGCTCAGGGAAAACAGCAACATACACAGTGAATTCACTTAGAGAATGTGATGCTAATATATGCAAGTTATAGTATATAGTAAGTTTCTGTGTAGCTGTGGATCTTTAAGGGATTACCAGGAAAGTGTTTTTTGTTTTTTTTTAGCTGCTATGCATTTGAAATCACTTGCTATGTAGCATGTGACCAGATCATAAAATAAATTCTTAAATAGGGTAAGTAAAATATAAGTAGGAAAGCATGCATGACATACGTGAATAATATTTGTAATTTGTAAACTAGCAGTTAAGTATTTAAATATTTGAAATTGGGTAGATTGTTTAGACCTTAGTTCCATAGTTTTGTGTCTTGTTATATTTTGCAGTTATTAGGTAGTTTATTTTATTGCTTGTTCACACCACAATTCCAGCATTGGAGGTGTGTTTCAGCTTTCTTATTTACACATGTTTGTAATGCGTTTGCAATGCCCTCCAGTGTTTTTTTCCCCTTTTCACTATTGCATTGCGAATATTCGTTACGAATATTGCATATTCGAGTATTCGCGAATAAATCGAATATCGCGGTGAATATTCGCTATTGCGAATATTCGTATTTTTTCAAATTTATTTTTAAAACAGATCACATCCTAGTGATCTCCATCGACGTCTAAAAACATTGCTGGTATGATTAGAGTAGCTGAGGCGATCCTTTTATGTTGCCGTATATTCGCAATGCGAATATTCGTATTACCAATATTCGCGAATACTTTCTCTGCCCTTCTTTTGCATCAGAGCCAATCAGAGTTCTCCTACCACAGTTGTCAGAGGTTAGCAACCTCCATAGCAACCAATAGGAACAGATTAATTCATTTGAAGGGCTAAGTACAGTATATAGTATGAAAAGTAGAAATTACCTTATGACAGGAATGTAGGAAAAAAAATAAAATAGAATGTACAAGTAAATCGAAAGGATTTATTAGAAAGTAAATTTATAAACAGGGGCTTACAACTTTAAATTGTCATTTTAGAAGTTTGTACAGGAAAGGCAAATGTTACCTGGTTTTGCTAGTCAAATAAACAATCTTTCTGTTAAAGCTTTAGGCAACAGAGACAATTGAGCTGCAGCATTGCCGTTTTTAAAAGAAATCTATATAATAGCAAAATAAAACAGAGGGAACAGAAAAATTGCTTAGTGATCTGGCTCAGTCATGTACCAGTATACCCAGCATAACAATGTGTTGATGAGAATTTTGTCTGTGTTGACGAGAATTTCGCAATCAATTTCGCATTAGCGAAATTTTGCAACATTTTTTTTTGATAAAATATCACGAATATTCGATATTAACGAATATCTCGCGAATATTCTTCTATATATTCGTGAAATATCGCGAAATCGAATATGGCGTATTCCGCTCAACACTGGTTGGAGCATGCAAATTATTCCTTTGTTGCTCCTGGGGCCAACTGTACACCCAGAACCACTGGTTTATAGTACAGATACAGCCATTTACCACTTAACAAGTATTATTATTATCTTTGTAATAATAATATTATCTTTTCATATGGGTTTATAACAGTGGTGCTCATCCTGTGGTTCTCCAGCTGTTGCAGAAATTCCATGAGGCATTACAAACCTGACAGTCAAAACTATGACTCCCAAAGAGAAAGCCACAATAGTACTGGTTTAGAATTTTTCTTCTAATGTTTTTTTTTTTATGTGGATGTGCTCTTCATGTTTGGAATCATGTTCACACTGGGGTTTATTTACTATAGCATAGTTGGCAAACAGGGGAACAAATGGTCACAAGTGACTAAAATTCATAGGAAACTACTAAATCTAGTCGGAAAAGTCGGTATTCGCTATAGCACGCAGGGAATAAATAGTCACAAAATAAAATTCACTATAGGTCACATAAATCACTGACCGACCAAATCAGTAGTCTTGGTAGAAGCATGGGAATTGCACATGGAAATAATGTTTAGAGCTTAATCCCATAGATTAAATGGTTTCTAAACATGTGGTATATTGTTTGGAGATGATCTGGTTTTAAATTTATTGAAATATTGTTGTAAAAGCAGAAATATGTTTGAAAGTATGAGAAGAGATACATTTCCCCTGTTTTTAGAACTCTGTTCTGACACAACTGAGCATGCCCAGACTGAAAAATGGTCACAATCCTACCCTCATTTCATTTTAGCCCCATGCTATAGTAAATTCCGAAATATGGGAAATGTGGGAATTCCCGTTTCCAATCTGGAATTTGTGAGAGCTTGTAAACTATGTACTATTTGTATAGAAATGCAAGTGTCAACCAGTGATTCTCATTGTATACCTCTTACCACAAAAACATACATTTTAATTTTGAGATGCACTCTTTAACTCCTAAAATAAATTGTCCTTGTTGAGTTTTTATGTTGCTTCTTATTTCTTTTTTTTTCTTCTTGTTCAATATTTTTATTGTGTTTTACATGAGAAAGACATAGTAATCTGTGAAATAATTAACAACAAAGGTGTCAAATATAAGAGCTGTTATCACAATATAATTACTCATAAACTTGCACGAAAACAGGTCTTATATTGCTTAGGTTGATATAAATTAAATCAAACAGCAAAAAGTAGAGCAAATAGAATTGGCGTTCCAATCGATGCTTGCCTCCAGACCACCCATCCACCCCTAATGGGCTCAAACCTTATTCTTACAGTGATAGTAATGTGTATTTTTTTCCTGTTTTTGTAACTCTCTCTCTCTCTCTCTCTCTCTCTCTCTCTCTCTCTCTCTCTCTCTCTCTCTATATATATATATATATATATATATATATATATATATATATATATATATATATATATATATATATATATAGATAGATAGATAGATAGATAGAGGTCTACAGATGTATCTATATATATATATATATATATATATATATATACTATTGTAGATATGTATATATAGATATAGGTATATATCTATATATATATCTATATATATATATATAGATATATATATATATGTTTCTTTTTATATTTGAGATAGATATTCTATTTGCGTTCTCTGCAGTATATATATTTGTGTATATACTGCCATATGCATTGTGTAAGCCCAGGGACTTTGCCATTTGTGAAATATCTTTTGATACACTGAGCATGCTCAGCCACTTTGCTATTTGAGCCATATCTCTAGATACACTGAGCTTGATCAGAGATTTAGCTATTTGACATTGGATAAGTAAATGGTAGTTAATGCAATTGTTGTTCTCCATCTCACACACATCTAAACCAAAACTCCTGCAGTTCAAAAACCACACACAGTACCATTGCTAATGCAAATTTAAAATGAGTAACAATTTTGTGTGTTGTTTAGTATTTCTACATGAAAATAGTTTTCACTACAAAAATGTAATATGTATACCAACATCATTAATCCAAATCAAAATGCCATTCCCAAAATTCAGAGGGTAATGCCACTATTCTACACTGACACACCAATAAACACCAAATATCACAGAATAAATCAAGAAACATAACTCCTGCCTGATATAATTTCCCCTTCTATATGCAAATCTTGCTATATGTGTTCCATGGGGAAGGATAAGAAGCAGCCTTGTGAATTCCACACCAACACCAATTGCAGCCTCTTGCCAAGCAAAAAGTCCCAAAGTTAGAGATGGTCCTATAGCAGCATGTTGACAGTTATCAGCCATAACCAGCCATGGAACCAGATGACATATCACAGAAAAAGGTTGGTCAATGGCACTCAGGACTTCCAGGGTACATCTGCACTGATTAACTTTTTGCACCCCAGGGTCTAGGGGCTGTTTAACACCACAGAGATGGAAGCTCCATGCATGTGGCAGCACAGTGGCTAACTGGTAAGCACTTCTGTCTTGCAGCACCAGGTTTGTTGGATCGATTCCCAAACATGCCCCTATCTGGTTAGAGGTTTGTATGTTCCTCTGTTGTGGCATTATAGCTTCTTTTTCACAAGGAACTATGGCCCAGATTCAGAGAGAATTAGATTCTCGTAGCGTATCAGAAATACACTACGCCGCCGTTTTTTACCTGGCTCTACGTGGAATCCAGGTAGATTTTGTCCAGTAAACGACGGCGGCGTGGTGTATTTCTCCCGTCGCAATCCATCTGCGCGAGTAGGGGGCGTGAAGCATTTAAAATAGGCGCATTCCCGCGGCGATCGAACTGCGCATGCTCCGTTCGCAAATTTCCCGCCGTGCATTGCGCAAAATCACGTCGTTACGTCGTAGTAGCGTCGTTTACGTACATTCCTATTCCCGAACGAGTTACGTTAAAAAAAAATAATAATTTCAAATCGACGCGGGAACGACGGCCATACTTTACATGGGTTACGCACTGTTAGACCAGTAAAAAGCTCCTCTAACATTACGTAGCCAAAAAATGACGTAGGCGATTGCGAGGGACACTCGTACCTTCGTGGATCGCTGTAAAAACGAATTTGCATATCCCGACGCATGAAAACGACGCAAACTCCTCCCAGCGGCCACAAAAATATCGCAGCGTAGATCCGAAGGCTTACGAAGACGTAAGCCTCTCGGATCGAAGCCCGAAGCCGCCGTATCATGGTTTGAGGATTCAAACTAGTGATACGGCGCGCAAAATTTGAAATTACTCCTGTCTAACACCAGTTAGACAGGCGTAATTGCTCTATGAATCTGGGCCTATATTTCTGATGGGTTTCAGGTGAAGCAGCCCTCACAAAGTTGACATTTCCTGCTTTTGTACCCTCTACATGCCGAACAACTTACAACTTGAATTGTTTTGTTTTTGGTATCACTGATCATGGCCAGACACATGGACATTTCCCATTATAAACCGCACAGATACATATGCTTATGTAGCTGATGCATTGTTTCGTTTGCCAAGAGCATGTGTTCCTGATCAACAGATGTGAATACTTGAGGCATACACAAAGAGACAGAATTAATTACAGTGGTGGGCCTGTCCTTTACTGGGGGGGGGGGGTTGTAGGTGTGCTATCAATCCAACCTATGTTTTTTAAAGGCCTGCACTAGTGCGGTTTTCTTTGTCTGAAAAGAGGCCAGATTATTTGCGACAGGCTGCTATAGTGTGCATAATGACCCATACCCGCTGTGATTTGTTTTGCATTTTGGCCCTTAAAAAATAGACTTTTGTGTCTTTGTCCAGTTTGACCTTGCGTTTCTTGTTTGTGAATATCAGCTGACCCTTCACTTTTGATTGTTACTTACAAATCTCACATGTTAGACAACTCCTAATGTTGATCTAGTTTCCTAAATTGTTTTTTATAAAAATTTAGCTTCCTGCTAACTCTAACCAAAATTGTATCTGTATATGAATTTAGAGAGGTGTAGTTATTGCCTGCCTTTTATTTAGTCACATATTATATCTTGTCTCTTTTGTTTGTTTAATCCTGCACTTAAACTTTTGATGGGGGTTGGTGAGAGTTGTTATACCCTAAAATGTTTTACATGATTAGTGCTCACCCTATTTTTGTCCCTGCTGTACACTTTGAAATTTAGGGTGTGTCCAATTTAATTGTTTCTCTTTTAGATTGTAAGCCCTTTAGAGCAGGGCTAACCATATTGTGAAGTGCTGTAAAAAATGTTGCAACATTACATGCCAGTCAATTTTTTGGGCAAAGTAAAAATGTACAAAATAATATATGTCTAAAAAAAAAAAGTAGAATCTGTATTGAATTGATTTATCTTTTTTTTTTTTTTTTGAGGATTCATACAATATTTTATAAGTGGAATGTATTGTTAACACACTTTCCAATCTATATTAAATCTACTTTATCTCTATTAAACCTACAAAATATATATATATATATATATATATATATATATATATATATATATATATATATATATACACATATATATATATATATATATATATATATATATATATACACACGTATATATATATATATATATATATATATATAGGCCCAGATTCACAAAGCACTTACGCCGATGTAAGTGGAAATTTGCGCCGGTAAGTGCAAATGTGCGCCGGCGTATCTGTGCGCCGAAACCCACAAACCAACATATGCCTAAAAACTGGCCACCCTACGCCGACTTAGCTTACATACGCTGGCATAGCGTGGGCACACTTTTCGTCTGGACGCATGTTGCTGCTCCCATTGATTAGGCATTCCAATATGCAAATGAGGGAAATACGGCGATTCACGAACGTACGTGTGCCCGGCGCATGCTATGCGAGGTGCGTGTAAGTTTTTTGTCCGGCGTAAAGTTATTCCCCATAGATAAGGCGCAACACAGCAATAGACATGCAAAGGCCGGCGTATTGGCATACGTTACGTTTGCGGCGTACGTGGTGATCCGGCATAGCATAGGCATTTGTCCCGGCGTTGTTATGAGCATGCGCATAAGGGTGCTGTTTCATGCGTTCACGTCACAGCTTCATGTCACGGCGCATGCGCAGTTCGTGATACTCCGGGGCGTAAAACACAGCACCATGCTCAGACCATTATTTGCATGCTCACTCCCACTTCCACCTACGCCGGCCTGTGCCTTCGAAACTTACGCCACGCCGACGCAGTGTTGGGAGCAATAGCTTGCTGAATGCAGTGCTTGCCTCTCTGCTCTGCGCCGGCGTAGCATACAGCGTTTGCGCTACGGTGGCGTAACGTGCGCCCAACTCTCTGTGAATCTAGGCCAAATTCTGCATACATGCAAGTCATTAAATAGAGAAAAAAGTGTAAATCTAAAACTAAAAGAGCAAGCTGAAGCTTTTAAAAGCTCCAATATGAATTTTCCTCCCCATTCCTCACAATGCTGAGTTTTGCTATATTTCCTTTGAACGCTTCATCTCTTGCTGGTATGTATATATTAGACAGAAACCAGTAAGACACAGGAAGGCATTTATCGGCTGACCTCATTAGCACACACCTGTGGCTGCGTTCCCTCCTTCCAGCAGATCCCAACCACCCCCAGCTAGGTGCACGGTCTTCTAATACAATTAATCAGTGTTCACTGGTCACAATAAATACAGACTTTTTTTTTATTCATCTTGCATAGATCTGTTAAATTGGAGAGTGCAGGAAATACGAGATCAGATAACAGCCTATATGGATAGAGCTAGTGCATATCTCAATGGCTTAGACTAGAGGGTAGCACTCCTACCTAGAAAGACTAAGATGATGGGGTAAAATCCCAAGCATGGCATTACATTTTTTACTGCAGAGTATGCTGATAATAGGCGAATGCCTAGTTGCTACTGCCGCATTAGCATGGTTGTTTCCATATTTTGTATGCTCAATTACATGCAATAATATGTTATTTAGCAAAAATATTATTGTGTGGCAATAAAATAATCAAACACTAGTTAACACACAGGGTGTTAGCATGATTGGAATTTGAACTCATAACCTAAGTGCTTTTGGTTTAACAGTGCAGACCACTATTCCAATGTTTACACCATAATAGCTTAGTATGATTAAAGAATAATCATAGATAATTAGAACTCTATAGTCTTCTAAAATAGAAATGTAACATGAAAGAAATTAACATTTAACATATGTGTAACTGTAAATAATAAATACATGTAACCTTATGGAATAGCAGACATTACTCGGTAATAATCATTCAGAACAGCATTCATTAGCAAAAGAAGAAAATAAACTATGCACAATAGTTGTAATGCAAATAAATAGCCACACACGAGGTAGATCACTTCCCATATAAGAATGGTTTATTGGCATACATGATCATAGTTAAATACTGCAGTGCAGTTCCATCTAGGAAACTTGTTGGCGATAGAAAGTTATGGAACCATGACTATGCCGAATTGGAATTTACTAATGCTCACTTACTCACTTTTCTGTTTGCATGTTCACCTAGTTGAGGTTTTAATTGGCTTAATTGGAAGTTACTAGATGTAGAGTGACTATTTTTTTCTTATTATTCTTAGTGAATTAGGACCATTGTCTCTCTTAGGCAAGTCTATGAAGGTTGCTGAAAATATTAGAGTTCCTCTGTACCATTGTCTAGCTCCACTGTGGATTAATAACTATGTACAAATTTTAGCCCATTTAGTAACCAGTGTTTCTAAAAAAAACTGTAAAACAATTGCATAGTTCTGGGTGGACAATTGAAGCTTATTAATATCCTACTTTTTTGGCACTGGCAGCTCTTGAGGATTATGTATCTTAAATATATACGCTTAAAAAAATCATAGTCATAGCACAAAGGGTTAGGAAGATGTGATTTTTTTTATATTCATTTTTTTTTTCTTTAACTTATCTTTAACTTTATCTCCTAATCTGCTATCCAGTACAGTGGCTGATGATGAATCACATGTTGACCTCTTTGTACAGATGAACGCTGTATTTGATAGTGTGCTGTGGGGATTGTACAATAAGGGGCCAATTCAAACACTTGAGTTGTCCAATTATGGTAGAAACTAGTAGTAATACTTTATAGAAAATCAATATATTAGATTGCGTTTCGGGTTTTTTTAAGGTTAGAAAAATGTGAAAAAAGGAAATGAGTGTGTATCCTGTCTCATGTTGTCAGTATACTGCCAGATCTACATTGCATGGAAGAAAGCTTCACAACAGCCCCATAAAATCATGAAATTTGGATGGCTCTTTACGTCTAGGCTTTAATGCCCCTCACAGATCCATGTGAATGTAGGTAACTAAAAGAAACAAGAGACAAGCAGTATAATGTCGCATTGTGAATAAAGTGTCTTTTCAACTTCCCCCAGGATCCCAACCTGAAGTTCCAATAAAGAAGTACCTATTGTCTGTCTGGACTGCATGCTGCAACTTTATTGTCTGTTTATGGATCAAGCGACTTTCTGAAAGTTTTTAGTTTTAGTATCCAAATAGTTTATTCAACTAACGAAGGAACCTCAAAAAACATTTTAATACAAATATTTAAGCAAGCATCAATACAATAGGATCTATCGTTTTTTCAGACTGAGTAAAAACACAAAGGAGGTTGATTTACTAAGGTAAAATTGAATGTTTACTTAGCAAAGTAAATGTTCACTAAGCTTAGCGGATGAGTTGACGATGAATAAGGCGAGCCAAGGAGCTATTTACCTTTAGTAAAGAAACCCCTATATATTTAAAATATTTATATTTCCATCTGGCATGGTGCTGTTTAATATAAAACAAGTTTCGCTTTTTTCTGTGTGTAGTTTTATATTAATGTTGGGCTTGTAAGATATTTTATACAAGTTTTAGTATTTCTCACCATGATCTAAATCACTATCAGTACATGTCTGTTGATCTCAAATGTGTTGATTTGTTATTAGTGGTCTTTCCAAACTACTTCTGAATAAAATTTAACATTGAGAGTTGATCTGCTTTCAAAGACACATATAAATGTTATTTCAAGATTCTTAATATGAATAGTTGAAAAAAGTGTTCTGACAGAAAATATAAGCATGTGTTGCCAACGTTTTCAATGCTTGTATTTGGATTAGGACTCAATTGGCATACCATTAGAAAGAATAATGAATTTTCACCCATGTCCCTATATCCACACATACTAAATGTCAACTGTGCAAATATCCCGACATTTTATTACATTTCTAGAATCTTTTTTCAAATAGAAATCATGCTAAAAGATAAATATCTAAAAAGTGGTTAATGTATTTTTTTTTTTTTATATATTATTAAAAGAATTTATATTGTGTGGTCACTTTACACAGCTCTTTACATATATATCGTACATTCACATCATTCTCTACCCTCAAGGAGCTTACAATCTAAGGTCCCTAAGGCCTGATTCACACCTATGCATTTTTAGTGCTTTTTGCATTTTTCAGAAAAAGCAAAAAGCACTAAAAACGCATAGGTGTGAATCAACCCTTAAGCCTCATACACACGGCCGGTTTTCTAGGCAAGAAAACTGCTGCCAGAGCCTTTTGCCATGAAAACCGGTTGTGTGTATGTTTTCTCATCGAGAAAACTGCCGGGAATCTTGCTGGAAAAAAAAGAGAACCTGGTCTATATTTTCTTGTTGGGATTCTCGTCGGCCTGTTTCCCGATGAGAAAACTGTGTGTGTATGTGGCTACAAGCTTATCTGTCCTCCTGTAAGCCCGCGCATGCTCAATGAGACTTTGACGCATGCGCAGTAGCTTACAAGGGTAGCATAGGGAGAAGCAAGATGGCACTGACGGCATCGAATGTGACGAGCGCATGCTCGACGTGTTGATGACGTCACCGCGTTCTTGCCATTCAAAAGAATGGCGGTTCTTTTGAATGTGCTGTGTGTACACTCAGCTTTGTAAGAAAAGCTTGCCAGGAATCTCGTCGAGAAAACCAAGGTTTTTTTCCACACGAGATTCCTGCCCGTGTGTACGAGGCCTCACTCACATTCATACATACACATACTACGCTCAATTTCGACAAAAGCCAATTAACCTCCCAGCATGTCTTTGGAGTGTGGGAGAGAAGCATTGTACCTGGAGGAAACCCACACAAGCACAGGGAGAATATGCAAACTTCATTTTATTAATGACATTTCTTGACAAAAAAGTAAATAAAAATCATGCTAAAAGATAAATATCTAAAAAAACAAAAACATTTTCTTAACATATTATGTATAAAGAACATGTAAATGTACTGTTTTTTTAATGAATGAGGCCTTTCCAATTCATACAGATGCGTTTCTAACTGTAATTTGCACTTAGGAATTGCAATTCTATAAAGAAATGGTGTTAGACTAGATTTTTTAAGGACTTTACGCCTTTTGTATAAACACGTATGCTTACTGAATGCTCTTTACTAATGACCTTCATTAATCTTGTGAATAAGGTTACACCATAAAAATTGCATATTTCATTCAACAAAAATATGTGTATCTATTCATAAAAAGAAATACATACAAGCATGATTTGTGTAACTTTTCTAATATACAAGGGGCCTTATTTACTAAAGAAAATGAAGAGTAGGAATACTGTAGATCATTATCCATATGCTTTCACTGTAGACTTGCATAACCGCTAATGCACTTGTGAACATGTGGTGTTATGAAACAGTATGACTTTTTCAGACAGTCTCAGTGACAGCTGCACAAATATGGCTGTAAAATTGCTATTTTTTTTTCTTGTACAATGGCGTGGCTTACACACAGCAGCAGCACCCCAATATTATTAATTTCAGTTTACCAGGGACATGTGCTTTTTCATAAAAAAATATAATTGGCTAGCTTTGAATGGCAGATAGACATTGACCAGTATTTCACTGGCTGTCCTAATTCTCACTGATGCAAAATTGCCCTGCCACTGGCCAATTTCTATCAAACTCTTATTGAGAATTATGTGACCACAGATAATAAAGCAGTGTAAAATTGGCCAACAGCAGGACTTTTTAACCACTTCAGCCCCAGAAGATTTTACCCCCTTTCGAACCAGAGCACTTTTTACAATTTGGCACTGCATCGCTTTAACTGGTAATTGCGCAGTCATGCAAAACTGTACCCAAACAAAATTTGAGTCTCTTCTTTCCCACAAATATAACTTTCTTTTAGTGCTATTTGATCACCTCTGTGGTTTTTATTTTTTGCGCTATAAACAAAAAAATGTGAACATTTTTCTTTTTGCTATAATAAATATCCCCAAAAATGTTTTTAAAAAACAAATTTCTTCATATATTCTTCTACATTTTTTTTTTTTAAATGTTTTTATTACTTTTTAAGGTAAATATAACAAAGCCATACAATGGAGAACATGAAGGCATTGGTGAAACAGTACAGTACAGGTAGTATACGAAAAACATAAGGCTCAACCAATAGCTTAAACCGGTGACAGAAGTCACATGTCTTTAAATGTGGAAAGCTCCGAGGTTTGGGGACCTCTAGGGATGGGACACATTCCAATTCCTCTCCCACACCCCAGTTGGGAACTAACTGCGTAGGAGGGAATGGAAAGAACCCATATCCAATACACCCGACAAATATACAAACCAGTGGGGGCCTCCAAGGCAACTGGAGGAGCCCATTGAAGGAGGTAGGCTGTACCGAGACACATCAACACATAACAATACCTAGATATTAACAGGGGAAAAGCAGAGGTAGGGCTTAACAAATATTGTCTACAATTAGCTAAAAGATGATGCCCATGAGCAGGTCCCTGATACTGTCTGTGGGAAATGGGGGGTAGAGGTGAATAGACAAAGAGAAGTCATGAAAGGGGAAAGAGAGGAAATAGAAAGCAGAGGCAGTGACGAATGTCATGAGTCTAAACCTAGTCCGCTCAGCATGACAAAAAGATGGATTCTCCCATCCCCATGTAGTTTGCCCAGGGTTCCCAAATCTCTTGAAACTGGGAGAAGGTGTCTAGGGTTGAACTCAGCATCTTCTCTTGGGACATAATCCAGGATATTTTCCGCTTGCATGCTAAAATAGATACCGACGGACATTTCCATGCCCTGGCTAAGGTGAGTTTAGCCCCTAAAAGGATGAAAAAGACAAGTTTACGAGTTGACTTTGTGGCCTTAGGGAGGCTCTGGTTGAGGAGGGCCGTTAGTGGTGACCTGGGGATGGTGAGACCAGAGACCGTGGATGCTATTCTGAATATCTTAGACCAGAAGCTTCGAATTTTGGGGCACTCCCACCAGACATGTAGCATGGTTCCCCTCAACTGGTATTCTTCTACATATTTTTGGTAAACAAAATCTCAATAAGCGTATATTGATTGGTTTGCACAAAAGTTATAGCATCTACAAATTATGGGAAAGATTTATGGCATTTTTATGGCTTTTTTTTACTAGTAATTGTGATTTTTAGTGACATTGCGAGGGACAAATTGTACACTTTTGACACATTTTTGGGACCATTGACCATTGACTGTGTAAATGTCACTGCTAGGGAAGGGGTTAACACTAGGGGGCGATCAAGGGGTTAAATGTGTGTTCCCTCAGTGTATAGGGAGTAGGAGAGGAGACATATCGGTGTTCCTACTTACTAGGAACAAACGACATGTCTCCTCTGACCACCAGCCACGTGCATCCCATCCCCCGTTTTCCCCCTATTGTGGCTCTTAAAGGAAACCCCATATGGGCATGGGGTTTCACACAGGGGTGCCATTCTGCCCCCGTAAATAGACGTGAAACGGTCAGAAACGGGTTAATGAGTGAGAATTGGCCAAAAAATACTAAAGAATATAAGAACAGACAGGTGCTTTACTACAAAAAATAAGAGACTGCAGATTACACAGAAGTGTAAAATTAGCTAGCAACCGGATATAATGGGTCTAATTGATATATGCCTAACCTTTATTTTTAAGGGTCAAGGCTAGACCCAAATTTGCTGAAGACAAAGAAAACAAGCTGGGGTTTTCTACAATGATTAAAATACTGCACAGGCAGGGCAGGACTTAGGGTAGTGGGGGCCCCTGGGCTTGAGTGTTGAAGGGGCCCCTCTGGAGCGAGGGGGGGATCATAGTTGTTGTCGAGCGGGGGGGGTGCGCATTAAAGTTGTTGAGCGGGGGGGGGGGGCGAATTGAAGTTGTTGAGCGGGGGGTGTGCATTAAAGTTGTTGAGCGGTGGGGGTGGCAAATTGAAGTTGTTGAGCGGGGGGGGCATTTAAGTTTTTGAGTGGGGGGCATTAAAGTTGTTGAGCGGGGGGGGCGAATTTACGTTTTTGAGAGCGGGGGGCATTAAAGTTGTTGAGCGGGGGGTGAATTGAAGTTGTTGAGCGGGGGGGTGACTCTCACCTGTGCACGGAATGTGTCGGCTCTCTTCCCTTCAGCACACACCACTCCGGTTCCTCCTGGGGGAGGTTTTGCAGTTGTTCAGCGGAGGGGAGTGCCTCTCACCTGTGCCGACAGCCAGGGCCACAGACTGTCATTAGCCCGATTGTCGGCTTTCTTCCCTTCAGCAGCCACAGTCCTCACACACACCGCTCCGGTTCCTCCTGCTTCCGTGCTGCCTCCTCTTGCAGTGCAGGAAAATTAACCCTTTCGCGGGACTGCGGGAAAAAGCGGAAAGTCCCGCAGAATCCGTGCGTGTTGGGAGGTATGCGCAGGGCCGCCATCAGGAACCAGGGGGGGGGTACTGCCGCCTGAAATTGAGAAGCGGGGGGGGCTGCCGCAAATTGAGAAGCAGGGGGGGCCTTTACAAAAAAAAGAAGAAATAAAGAAAAAAAGAAATATATATATATATATAAAAAGGGGGCCTTGGGGACCTCTGGGCCCTTTAATAAAAAGTAAAAATAAACCTCTGGGCCCTTTAATAAAAAAAAAGAAAAGAAAAAAAAAAAAGAAACATTTCTAGAAAAATATAAAGAAAATGTAAAAATGTTTATGAAAAAAAAGGGGGGTTGCCATCTGGGGGCCCTGGAGACCTCTGGGCCCTTTAATAATAATAATATTAATAATCATAATAATAATAATAATAATAATAATAAATATATATATATAAAAAGTGGGGGTTGCTGTCCGGAGCCCTGGGGGCCTCCGGGCCCCTGGGGACCTCCAGACCCCTAAAATTTTTTTTTTATAAAAAATACATAAAAAAGGGAGGTTGCCATCTGGGGGCCCTGGGGATCTCTGGGCCTTTTAATAAAAAATAAACAAATATAAACAAAAATAAAAAAATAAACATTTATAAAAAATAAAAAAAGAGGGGGTTGCCACATGGGGCCCTGGAGACCTCTAGGCCCTTTAATAATAATTATATATACATATATATATATATATATATATATATATATATATATATATATATATACAGTATATAAAAACATATCTTTTTTATAAAAAAAAAAAAAAAAAAGTAGGGGTTGCTATCTGGGGCCCTGGGGGCCTCCGGGCCCCTGGGGACCTCCAGACCCCTAAAAAAAAAAAAAAAACATTTATAAAAAATACATAAATACCTCTGGGCCTTTTAATAAAAAATAAAAAAATATAAAACAAAAATAAAAAATAAACATTTATAAAAAAATAAGAAAAACAAGACTTTACAATCACTTTAAAGATCAGATGAAATTAGATAAAACATGAGACTAATGCTAATGGGTAAAATAAGCAAAAGCTGCTTGCACTCCATTAGATATAATTGGCCATAGTATCCATATAAAATAAAAAAGTGCGGCGCTACTATCAAAAATTACAATAAACAAAAGAAAAATACACAATGTATTAAATAACAAGTGCATAATAAAACAATAAAATAATTATGATAGTGTCCACACAACTGTGAAATAAAGTCCATAATTATCAAGCAGGCCTTCCTTTCAATAACTTCCTTGTACACAGGTGAATGAATTAAATAAACCTCCTCAAAATGTGAAAAACATCACATGCATGTTTCTCTACTCTCCTCCGAAAAGATATTGACCTTCTAAACCAGAGAAATTACATAACACTAGGTATAATCAGCTCAAACATGGTTATGCCCTTAGAAGATGTCGCCACTTCCCTCAAGTATGGATGTCACCTCTGGTTCACAGAAGCATATTCCCGGAGAGTGGCTGAGAGAGCGGGGTAATGTCTTCCCATATATGCTTCTGGATTTTGATATTTATCAATGTTTCCCTGACATATTGTTATTTAAGTTATTGTTGTTTTACTTAACGCATAACACGTCAGATTTCTTAAACAATTATTAATATTTGAATGCTTCAATATCGTTAATTCATCAATTACAACACTATTTATTTAAATGCATGATTTAAAAGTACTAAATTAAGTTATAGAAAAAAAAAGGCAACACAATTAGGAAATTGCTAAGGGGCATGTAGACATCAATAAATGAAAGGCATCCCTGGCTTGGAGACCAATTTTATAGCACAGTAAAGTTTTGGACTGTAAGTGGAGTCATGATGTTGTTAAATATTGATTTCTCTGTAAATTAATTATGTTGGTGGAGCCAACCCTAAATATCATCATGCATTTTCTTTATGATTTTCTAAACGCAATCATGTGATACATACATTAGGTCAATGTTGATTTTTTTTACAACACATGTTTCTTTGCCTGTACTAATCCATGAATATAGTGGGGTTGATTTACTAAAACAGTAAAGTCTGTCCACTTAACAAAGTGAAAAAAAAATTAAGACTAAATCATCCAATCGCATGCAGGAAAATTTGATTTTCTTTATTTCCTTTGCATGTAATCGGCTATTCAATGTGAACAAAGCTTATTTACCAAGCTGAACACCGGCTTTGCTAGCTGTCTCTAAGCCAGAGGAAACATATCCCTGTCGGATTTGAATATAAGTGCAAAAAGGTGAATTAAAAGAAAATATAACTGAGAAAAAGACCCCTATTATAATGGCTAACCACTTAAGGACCTTGCCTGTTTTTCAGACTTGGTGTTTACAAGATTAAAAACCCCAAACATTATATATATATATATATATATATATATATATATATATATATATATATATATATATATATATATATATATTCTCTTTCTAACACCCTAGAGAATAAAATGGCGGTCTTTGCAATATTTTTTGTCACACCGTAATTGCGCAGCGGTCTTACAAGCGCACTTTTTTTGGAAAAAAAATCACTTTTTTTAATTAAAAAATAAGACAACAGTAAAGTTAGCCTAATTTTTTTTATACTGTGAAAGATAATGTTACGCCCAGTTAAATGATACCCAACATGTCACGCTTCATAATTTTGCCCGCTCGTGGAATGGCGTCAAACTTTTACCCTTAAAAATCTCCATAGGCGACGTTGAAAAATGTCTATAGGTTGCATATTTTGAGTTATAGAGGAGGTACAGGGCTATAATTATTGCTCTCACTCCAACGATCGTGGTGATACCTCACTTGTGTGGTTTGAACACCGTTTTCATATGCAGACGCTACTCACGTACGCGTTCGCTTCTGCACGCAAGCTCGTCAGGACGGGGAGCTTTAAAAAAAATTGTTTTTTTGTTTTCTCATTTATTTTTATTTATTTTATTAATTTTTACACTAAGAAAAAAAAAAGGGTCACTTTTATTCCTATTACAAGGAATGTAAACATCCCTTGTAAAAGAAAAAAGCATGACAGGTCCTCTTAAATATGAGATCTTGGGGTCAAAAAGACCTCAGATCTCATATTTAGACTAAAATGCAAAAAAAAAAAAAAAATTGCCATTTGAAAATATGCCTTTAAGAAGCATGCTATGCTATGGAGACGGGTGGGGGGCATCTTTCCCTCACTCGTATCCCAGCCGAGCAGGGGGGGGCCCTCTCCCGCTGGCGATAACGGTGATCTTGTGACGAATCCACCGCGGAGACCACCGTTATCGTTTAAAGGACCACTCACAGGAAAGATGGATATCTCGGTTGTGGCAGCGGCTGCTTTAGTTACCGAGATATCCATCTTTAAAGTAATGACGTATATGTACGTGAGCGGGTCCTTAAGTGGTTAAGCTGGCCAAACACTGCTTGAAATTCACCTGGTACAGTGGGGACTGGCTGAAATTTGATCAGGTTGTTTACCCAGAAACACTCCCATTACTTTGTTTGATCTTTACTTTACTAAACTGACAATGAAGATCAAAGTTTATCTAAACCCAAAAATCAAATATATTGCAGATAATGAGTCATTAGATGTGGAGGCTTCAATCGTTTTTCTTTTTCAGGTTAGGAACATTTTCAGCAAACACACATATTACTGTACGTCAGTTGTGTATTTAGGTTTTGTGCTGCCCTAGTCCTGACTAAACTTGTGCACCCCCTAATTTAAATATGACACACTCCTTTCTGTCAAGGCCACACCCCTTGCTGTTTAAGACCCGCCCTGAGATTTTCGATTTAGTGGGGACACTAGTTCTGAGGCAATGGATTCCCTTAATTTGCATCATCTCACTTCCTGTTTTGCTATGGGGCAGGAAGTGAAGGGAAATCTCTGCAATGGGACAGGGAAGGTAAAAAAATAACTGACAGGGGATATAAATTTATGCTTTATTCATGACAGGAGTGAGCTCGTTCTCAGTATTGAACCCAGGAGGGCTGCAACACAGGACACAGGATAGCAATCAGTGAGGTAGTGAGGCAGGTGGATTAGCACAGGAGCTCCCACGGCGCACGTCTCCTAGGAGTAGGAGCGTGTGTGCTATAGCTCCAGGCAGGCTTAGGAGGCAGACAGGCAGAGTCCCTCCCGGCCGACCAGCCCAGTCCACTCTCCGATTTCCAGTCCAGCCCTGGAAAGTTCTGCGCCCCTGATCTCTCCGCTCCTCCAGCTCAGCTCCCTGGCTCTCACAGGTAAGAGCCCTCCACCAAAGCTGCTGACGGCTGTCCTTTTCAGGACAAAGCCGCAGCTATACAGATCTTCTTTGCTCCATTCCTTGGCCCCCTGCACTCCCTCACCTCCATCATCCTCAAGGGCCCCCTCCCGCCACCCTCCGCCACCACCTCGCGGAAATTTCCGCCGTTCCGGCGCTCATTCGGGTGCACCGCGCCAGGCCGTCCTAAATCGCGGGGCAGCGGTCTAGGAAAGACCGTGGCTTCACTTGCGGCCTAACGGCGCGCTGCTCCCCACGTTTCAGTGTCCTCACCCTGCTCCCAGGAAACCTCCCCCTTATCCCTGAAGGACAGTTACCCGGCCCTGTTGCTCACCCTTCACCCATTCAGCCCCAGATTACTCAGAGAAACCCCCTGTCAGCCCTCATCCCTGAGCAGGCAGCCACCAGACCAGCAACAAGCTCTCCCTCTCAGCCCTAGCCCCCCCCCCCCGTCGTCCCAACACACAGAAGCTTGATCCAGGGGTTAACCGATCGCCTCTTACAGGGGTCAGGAAGGAATTTTTTTTCCCCACCGGAGCATATTGGCCGAGCTCTGACGGGGTTTTTTGCCTTCCTCTGGACCAAGCCAGGAGAGAGGCCAATTCCTCTCCCCACTGCCCCAAACCCACCCCCCTCCCCCGGTGTATTGGCGATCATGGCATGTCGGCAATATTCTGCCGATACCATTTGGAGTTTGAGGCAATGCGCCGCAATACTGCCAGCCATCACCAAAAAGGCCCTAAGAACTGAGCGACTATTGAGAATCGATCATAGATCGATGGTCAAACATTTTAGCCATTCACCCCAGCTCAAGCACATATCGTGTGCTCTGATAAACACAAGATCGGCAGTAAAACACCGACTTGAAATCCGCGACTTCATTCAACAAAAAGATCTAGACTGTCTTTTTATTACAGAGAGCTGGCTCACAGCCGACTGTAACACCATTCTGGGAGAATTGGTGCCAGAAAATTACCGTATTATAACGGAAAACAGAATAGGGCAAAGAGGAGGCGGCCTGGCGGTGATCCACAAGACTCATCTTACGATCACCAAACCAGTCCGCCAAAACCCTCTTCCATTCATGGAAACCCTTACTCTGCAACTGCAAGCAAATACAACGGAGACCATCCACGTTCTGCTCTGCTATAGGCCGCCAGGCCCAAAATCGCAGCTGCTATCATCATGGACAGATTTCTTCTCCACTTATACCCTCAACAGCAAACAACTTTTGCTGCTCGGGGATTTCAATCTCTGGGCCAACTCCTCACAGGACCCCATTGCCGACGCCTGTATTGACCACCTGGAAGGATTAGGATTGCAGCAATTAGTATGTGGGCCCACACATGCTTCAGGTCACACACTTGATCTTATTTTCAGACAATCTCTGGAAATAAAGATTTGGGAAAATGAAAAGTTGCCATGGACAGACCACCATGCAATTATATTCAGGATTTCCACCATCCCCCCTGCAACAAAAACATCAAATCCAGTGACAACACACTGGACTAGATGCCAGAAGAAGCTCCACTCGGAACTCTTCAAAACGACTTTAAGGAAAAAAATAGAAACAACTCAGCCGCATCAAACGGCCGTTGAAACACTGGAAGCCATTAACTCGGCTATGCTACAGTCAGCTGACTTGGTAGCGCCGAAACGAAGTACCCGCATCCGGAAAAACAACCGCAGCTGGTTTAACAACCAGCTGTCGTTACTGAAGCAAGAACGCAGAAGGGCAGAATCTGCCTGGAAAAGATGTTCCTCAGAGCTAAACCTGTCCATCTACAAGGCAGCGACAAGAAAATACCACAAAGGAATTTTCCAAGCCAAGAAAAATTATTTTTCGGAGGCTATCAACGGTGCCATTAACCGCCCCCGCGAACTCTTCAAGATGGTCACCCAGACCATGGAACCAGAATGCATCAAAGCCCCCAGTTCGGATACACAAGAATTTTGCAATGAACTATCGGATTACTACATTAATAAAATCGAGGCAATCCGTGAAAGCATTCAGCAAAACAATTCCCCCCTTAGCCCCCCCTGCAGCCTCTCACACAGCACCCATAGTAATTCTCCGTTATCAGGTAAGTTTACCCTGGAACCCATCTCCATCGAGACCACTAAGAATGTCATTTGTACTCTGCGAAATAGCACAGCGCCGAATTACATTATCCCCACAAAACTGCTGAAGGAATGCGCCGACATCCTGGCTCCTCCCATCACGCAGTTTATCAACCAGTCTTTTCTGGAGGGCAAAGTGCCCACACAGTTAAAAGAGGGTATAATCCAACCCATCCTGAAGAAACCCTCCCTGGACCCCAAGGACCCACTCCACCGCCGTCCCATAACAACCCTCAACGTACTTTCTAAGATAATGGAGAAAGTAGTGGTACAACAGCTGCAACAGCATCTAGATACCTACAAGCTACTTGACCCATTGCAATCAGGCTTCCGTCCCGGACACGGGACGGAAACAGCACTGCTTAAAGTATGGGACGATGTTCTCAAGGCCGCAGACGAAGGAGAATCTTGTCTTCTAGTTCTGTTGGACCTAAGTGCAGCTTTTGACACTGTAGACCACAAACTGTTACTGACATGGCTTGCTGAAGTAGCCAGAGTCGCAGAAGGCGATTTATCTTGGTTCTCCTCTTTTCTGGAAAACCGATCGCAAACAGTAAAGTTAGGACCTTTTACGTCAGAAAAACGCACAGTAACATGCGGAGTCCCTCAAGGATCGCCTCTGTCACCAGTGCTGTTTAACATCTATCTTCGTCCTCTTTTTGAGATTATCAGCAGCAAAAAACTGCTCTATCACTCATACGCAGACGACACACAATTGTATTTCCGCATCTGCAATAGACAGGATCACCACCTCAATCTAGAGACTTGCCTCTCCTTGATAGAGGATTGGATGACAAAGAGTTATCTTAAACTCAATGGAGCGAAAACAGAACTTCTTCTGTTTCACGCCAAGCGTAGGAATCAACCTTCAACAGCGTGGACCCCCCCGCCTATTCTGGGCAAGCTCATCACCCCTAGCGCCAAACTCAAAAGCCTAGGGGTCATTTTCGACTCCTTTATGACAATGGACGCACAAATAGGGTCAGTAGTCAGCGGATCTCACCATCTACTGTGCCTACTACGCAGACTCACTCCGTTCATCCCTAAAGAAGATTTAGCGGTCGTGGTGGGAGCTATTGTAAACTCCAGACTGGATTATGCAAATGCCCTTTACCTCGGCCTCCCCAAGTACCAAATCGCTCGTCTGCAAGTCGTTCAAAATACGGCCGCTAGACTTGTGACTGGGAAAAAACCCTGGGAATCCATCTCACCTTCACTGAGAGCCCTTCATTGGCTGCCAGTTAAAGACAGAATTGCTTTTAAAGCTCTCTGTCTTACGCATAGATGTGTCCATGGGAATGCCCCCCTTTATTTATGCGAAATAATAAAAACGCATAATCCCAATCGCGTTTTGCGATCCACGAATCAGAACCTGCTCCAGGTTCCGAAAGCCAACTTCAAGTCCAAAGGAGAAAGAAGATTCGCGATCCAAGGTCCCAGACTATGGAACGCTTTACCAACCAGCATTCGGTTGGAGGAGAACCACCTAGCATTTAGGAAAAAGGTCAAGACTTTTCTCTTTTGATATCAAAGGAGACAGGAACAACAAGCGCCCAGAGGCGATTCAGTTCGCATGTGCCGCGCTATACAAGTTTTCATTCATTCATTCATTCATTCATTCATGTGCAAGATGTGTAGATGTTTTCTTATATCTCATTTATGTAACAGAACCTGCAGTTAAAAAATTGCTATCAAACGGGGCGCACTACTCGATTAGTATCTTTAAACTACTTGAAACATACCACTTTAAATACTATTTAAACCTGAAATATTAATTTATATATCTAAGTGTATAATAATTTTTGTATAATATTTTTTTTATTTTAACAGCATGTTTTGCATTCTGTTGTTCGGTCAGCTTTTGCTCTGGTTGATGTCCAGCCTTTATTCTTAGACTTAAATATATGCAGCGGGACCATATGAACATGTAGGGTCCTTTAGGGTTAATTGGCCTAACCAATCCCCTTATTTTTCGTCTATTGGACCTTATTTTTTGACCATTCATGCCAGCTCTCCCTCTTTTCTACTTAAGCCCTTGTCTATCATCCTCTTGCGCGTTATTTCCCATCTATTAGTGCCCCTTTTTTAAGTATGTCTATTGCTTATTAGTACTGGAGCCTATCCAGCAACCAAGATGGAGGTTTGTTATTCAGCGCTATCGCTCTGGGCTTCCTTCCATTGGTCAGCCCGGAGAGCGCTGCGTGATTTGCCCCATCTGGTCAGCTGGTGCACCACCTGGGCGTGTGCGCTGACGTCACGGTCACATGTCCGCATTGCAGGGACGGATTCGTCAGACGTCACCGCGATGGTTGGTATAAAGCACTGTGCTGACAGACGCACTCGCTGATCAGACGCACTGCCGACAGAAGTATCCCTTTCCTCACAACCTACTCTGGTCTGGACTGCCTTTTTGATGCACACCATTTTCAGGTATTACACTACATTTGCCCTGTTTTTTGGACACTTTCATGAACTTAAACTTTATGTCACTTGATCGCTGTATCAGTGACATCTATCTCCTTATACTTTTTGATTTGTGTTTTGTTTCCTTGATACAGATTGCAACCCTGTGTTGTCAACACTAGCTATAGGCTACAATTTGCCTGTTTCTTCAATTGATCCCAGCTGGGGTTTAACAGTGATTGGTTCCACCAAATAAGCGCTTTGCTTGAATATTTCAGGTACCTATGTACTAATTTTTACCTAAACTCTATATTCATATTTTTGATATTGAAGAGAAATATATGTGTGTGTCATTTAATGTTGCATACATATATATATTTTTCTGTTTTTTCTATATCATTATCAGGTTGCTGTGTATCAGCTGTGGTCCTGCTGCAATCCGGTAGTTCTGAATTTAGGGCTTTGATTTCTCTCCAGAGTCAGTGGCTGTCCGTTCATGTCTGCTATTTTTGTTTTGTTTTTTAACAACCTATTTTTTCTCTTGGTAAGTGTACACATTAGCGCCCACTAGTTCTTTAGCTTACATTGTTGAACTTGCACCTTCTGCTTGAATTGATGTAACATTGTTTTTTCCCATATACTTTTCATAAATTGCTTGCATTTTGCATCTATCTACTTGTATGTAAAAATCTTTTTACAGTCAATTAATTATGTATGTTTCTCTCTTTGATACCCAGCATTGTCTTTAAAACGCTCCTGAGGAAGCTCGTAATGAGTGAAACATGTAGAGCGAATCGTGAAACCAATGCTTCATTTTGATTCTCCAAACTTTACTGAATGGAGATCAAACCTATTGATCGTAACTAATGTCATAAAATTGTCATAATAAAATGTTTTTCTATATTTTTTTTTCAGTCTTTATTTGCACCATTTAATAACCCCTGGGTTTTATTGGTACCCCCCTTTCCCCTTTGTATTCTCTATTAAATAATTGGGGTGAGGTGCTCAGACAATTGACAATTTCCTCCACTAATTTTCAATTTCGACAGGGGATATAGTCCTCCCTTACTCTATCTAAAATTTAAAATAAAAGTTTTTTTCCTATAGTTCTACTTTAAGTACAAATTTCTGATAATTTTATGGAGAGGACTAAGAAGATATAACCATGTAAATGGTGAAGCAGAAAACATATAGCAAAGTGAGGAAGGTTTGTGGTCCAGGATGATAGGTGAGTCAAAGTAAGAAGCCCCTGTTGTAAAACGCTGCGCAAACTGTTGGCGCTATATAAATCCTGTATTATAATAATAATAATAATAATAATAATAAAGAAGCAGCCCCCCTCACAGTTGTAGAATGCCGGCCAAGCGCAAACTGGAAGCAGTGTGGCCACTTTATGGGGATGCTGGACTAATTTTCCTCTCAGCACAGTCCGCCCATAAGACTGGCGCTACACTAACAGTGAAGTGCAAGCCAGCGGGGACTCTTTCCGTGCTGCCCCCCTGCAAAGTGCTGCTCGCAGGCCTGGGCCTTGTTGGCCTAGGCTAGGATACAGCATTGCTGTACGTGTTGATCTAGTCAGAAATGCAGTGTCCTTGTCATTCCCTGGGTGCCTAAAAGAAAGACCTTATCTGCCAATGTTTTTTCCGGTCTTATGGTTAGCGCTTACTCACTGTATCTATGGAGGAGCAGTGTTGTCAACCTAGGCTACAAATTCCTCTCCCTTTCCTTTTCTTCATAACATAAAGAGGGAGGTGCTCTGTGGTCTTCGCATTATGCAAACTGACAAGAATGCTACACAGGCAGTATATACAAGAATTAATCACTAATCAGCAGACACAATTTCTGGCAAAATCAACAGGATTTTTTTTGCATTTAGTGCAATAGATATAACAACATTCTTTCAAAGGTACATTTAATAATAGACCAAACAGGGCCAAATAAGAGAAGTCCATTATTAGGGTTTCCATACCCTATAAGCTGCACATAATACTGATCAGACTCATATGAGCCATGACTCATATGACTCATATCATGACAGGATAATGAGTATAGTAATATCTGTCTGGTTAACAATCATAAGAAATTAACGGATAAGTTGAACAGCCAATTTGGACAATTTAAGTTAATTTTCGTCTATTGTGTTTTCATTGGACAGGTAATTTTGCCTCTTGATGTCAGTTTCTAAATAAATTATTATCCTCTGTATCTATAATTTCCACACCTATTAAGATTAAATCACACACATTTTTGACATAACAGCAGTTTCAAATGCTGTTGTAGCATTCCAAGTACCCCAAATGACAAAAACCTAAGATGACAATGAACATTAACCACTTAAGGAGCGGAAGGATTTCCCCCCTAATGACCAGGCCATTTTTTGCAACATGGCACCTGCGTCGATTTAACGATGATGTACCCAAACAAAATTGATGTATTTCTTTCTGCCACAAATAGAACTTTCTTTTGGTGACATTTGGTCACCTCTGCGTTATTTTGTGCTATAAACAAATAAATCCTGACAATTTTGAAAAAAATTAAATATTTTTACATTTTTGCTATAATAAATATCCCCCCATTTAAAAAAAAAAAACGAATTTCTTCATCAGTTTTATGTATTCTTCTACTTATTTTTTGTCAAAAAAGTTGCAATAGGCGTATACTGATTGCGTTGCATAAAAGTTATAGCGTCTGCAAAATAGGGGATTGATTTATGGCACTTTTGACACTTTTTTGGGACCAGTGACATTTATACAGTGAACATTGCTAAAAATAACCACTGATTACTGTATAAATGTCACTGGCAGGGAAGGGGTTAACAATCAAGGGGTCAAGTGTTCCCTAGGGAGGTGTTTCTAACTGTGGGGGGAGTGTAGTGACTGAAGGAGACAGATCGCTGTTCCTAATCACTGGGAACAGCAGATCTGTCTCTCCTCCCCTAACAGAACAGGGATCTGTCTGTTCACACTGACAGATCCCCATTCTGTCTCTCTCAGCAGCGATTTCAGATGGCCAGCGGAAATCGTGGCAGCTGGCCACGCGTGCGCCCCTAGAGGTCTTACAGTGGCCGACGTACAATGATGACAATATGCTCTGGAGAGCCAACCTGCCGCAGTACAACTGTGGTGGCAGGTCCTTAAGTGCTTAAAGTGATACTAAAGTCTTTTTTTTTGTTGTTTAAAAATAACACACATGATTTACTTACTTGCAATGGTTTTGCACAGAGTAGAACAAATAATAATATCCTGTGCTTGGGTGTTTAGTTATACACATGTTGTGTGGTCCACTCTTTAGATTTAGGCAAAGCCTATAATCTTTTTTTTTCTTGTCAAATGTTTTTATTGAGATTTCAATAGGGGAACATAAGTTGGGGGAGGAGAAAATAAAAAAAGGAAATGTACTGAAATACATAAGTGTATATATATATATATATATATATATATATATATATATATATATATATATATATATATATGTTACATTTGCAGTACCTAGTACAACACATTTAATCAATACATATGCAGTTAACTGTTCCCTATAATTAATAAATACACACAGAAAATTAAGTGAGTATATAAACTAAGTAGGAAAAAATAGAAGAGGCATCGATCCAACTATTTGTCAAGGAATTATTATAATGTAATAGGACATGAAACCATAATAGAGTTATGAGTGAGTAACCCTAGAAAAAAAAATATGTTAAATCGCCTCGCGATTATCCTATCGGTAAAAAAAAAAAAAAGAGAAAAAATAATAAGATAAATAAAAAAAAAATGTAGATAATAAAAAATAATAAAGGGTACAGGAGAGGAGAAAGTCAAGTCTATAGTCTTGAACCCCCTCTTTAGAACAATGGGTATTCTTGGAACTGGAAAAAGAAAGAAGGAGGGTGCACCGACCTTGTGCATTACCAATGGTAAAATATTTTATTAAAAACATAAAAACAATATTTATACTCATAAACGAGCATATAAAAATGCCCACACTTCCTGTCTATGGGACGACGTGCGTTTCACCCGGCGCACCTGGCAACCCTGGGTCTCCATACTATGCATATTGGACAACACCTATTGTTTAGCAAGATCACACCTTCTTCCTCCTATTGATCTGTGGGGAGAGGGCTATGGAGGTAAGGTCTGGCTCTTTTTTGGGGTGATCCTTATCCACATTATTCCCAGTATAAGATTTGGCTCACCATTGGGGAGATTTACACCCACACCAATCCCAGTGCAATATACACAAATGAAGTCGTGAGGGTATTTATGTATTTATTAATTGATCGATCTGTTTATTTATTCATCTATTTATTTATTGATTAATTTAGATTCATTGGGTGGGACTAGCTCACGCAGATGGGCGTGACCTATCTTAGTAAGTGCCACCTGGGTGTGGATACATGGATACATATAGGGACAACTAGGAGGTATGAGCTATAGACCGTCTAGGCTCTGAGGAAAAGGGTACGTGCTTAAAACGCATCAGCCATTTGGGGTACCATCTGATCCCTCAACATCAGGTCGTGTCTGCAGGTGTCATGGGATGCAGTCCGACTAACAGACAAGCCTTTTTATATCCTTGTTTGTGAGTATAAATATTGCTTTTATGTCTTTAATAAAATATTTTACCATTGGTAATGCACAAGGTCGGTGCACCCTCCTTCTTTCCTCCTTTTTTGCACAGAGCAGCCCAGATTCTCCTCTTCTTGTGTCCCTCACAGGTGGTTCTGGTCCCTCCCAGCTTACTATGGGGGCACCCAAAACGCAAAACGAGCTGCTGCGCTGTGTGTCTATTCAGACATGGAGCCCCGTCTCGGCCCAGCCCCCTCTATCTACTCATTGACTCTTTGACTTTGATTGACAGCAGCGACAGCCAATGGCACCCGCTATGTATCTCAGCCAATGAGGAGGGAGAGTCCCGGACAGCCAAGTCTCTCGTGCAACTTGACTGGATCGAGAAGGGGATCAGGTAAATATTAGGGGGCTGGTGGAGCTGCTGGAGCTGCTGCACACACTTTTTTTTATCTTATTGCATAGAATGCATTAAGATAAAAAAAACTTCTGCTTTTAAATTTACTTTCAACTCTAGACAGTGTGGACAGATTCAAACTGCAAACTATTTTTGTTGGCCCTCCTCAAACGTCTGGACCACCTTTAGATGAGTAAAAAAACAGGTAAAAAATTGAACCCCAAATGTTCATTTTATTTTGTCCTCACTCCAAAACACCCTATAAAAGATCTTCCCTGCTCTGATTTGGATTTTGTCCAGTCCTTGAACTAAAAGCACTAAATGTCTATATCAAAGACTTTTGCATAGAATCTATACATACCATAATTTTAGTGATCCTCAGAAATGATTGCATGGTATATATTGATCTTCAAAAAATGCTTACCTTCAACTCTTAAATTTGTTAGAAGTTTCTTTTGTTGGGTGTAAAGGGTTGGGCATCTTCAACTTCCTTCTCCCGTCTCAGAAAAAGCCCAAAGTCTTCTGTTTGGCCTGTCTACAGCCCCAGGAATGTTTTCCAAAATCCTGTTAACTTTGGTAAACTTTGGTCTATGTTTGCCAAACATACAGTTGTACCACCATCTAGATGACTTCCTGCTGTTGGGAGGTTCAGTACAAGAGGTCCTGTCCTTCATACTTTTGCTTGATTCAGTTGGTTGGTGAAACTTCAGAAAGTCACTTGACACCACTCAAGATAATAGGATGTTAAGGCATTCCTTTTCATTGTATGGCAGAATCTACTATTGGGGGTAATTTTTACATTGATCCAAGCAAGGAAAATTTCTAAATGCCGTGTACACGGCTGGATTTTCCGATGGTATAAGTCAGATGGGAGCTTTTCATCGGATATTCCGACCGTGTGTATGTCCCATCTGGCTTTTTCCATCGGAAATTCTGACTGACTTAGATAGAACTTAGATAGATCCTATCGGAAAATCCGCTCGTCTGTATGGAATTCCGACGCACTAAAAACCGCGCATGCTCGGAATCAAGTCGACGCATGTTTGGAAGCATTGAACTTTATTTTTCTTGGCTCGTCATAGTGTTGTATGTCACCGTGTTCTTGACGGTTGGAACTTGGTGTGACCCTGTGTATGCAAGACAGCTTGAGCTGAATTCCGTCAGAATTCTGTTGAAGAAAACATCCAAGTTTATTCAGACGAGAAAAAACGGTTGTGTGTAAAAGGCATAACAAAACGAAAATTCTGTCCATTTTCAAGAGAATAAGGGAGGTCTTCTTTGAACTCTATGATACCTGAAAATTTGATGTTCTGCAGCCAGTCCTATCAATATGTTTAGACTACCGTTTATGGGGACCAAATTGGTCAAAGAACCCTTGATAAAGAATTTTCTGCAGGCAATGTTATAACTGAAGCCTCCAAGAATGAATCAAATTTCTGCGTTAAAGTTGTCTTTAATGTTATATGCTCTTTTTTGTTCACCATTTACTTCTCTGGCTGCATGCTTTCTGTGACATCCAGCTGTCAAGAGAGCATTTCTAATGAACATTTAGCAATTACAGTTTCAATATTACAAGGTGTTACTTCTAAAGAGATACTATGCTCAGTATTTCCAGACAGGGTAGTCCTTTGCCTATCTCTGGATTTTCTCTCAAAATTCACATCTCCTTTTCACATGTCCTTTTCACATCAATTGGGGATCCTCATTTGGAGCCATACTTCCAAGCTAGACAATCTCTTCATGTATCTGTCAGGCCCAGGTAAGGGAAGACCACCTTGTCATGGGTGATTGCTTCCTGGATATTGAAAGCAATCCAGGCTTTATGTTTCCAAAGGTCATTCCAACAGAGGAGTATCTTCAATGTGGGCTTCCTATGCCAAGGTGCCAACAGAAGTGATCTGAAAACCTGCATTTGGAGTTCCAAACTCCTTTATCCTCCATTATTTGATATATGTTCTTGTGAATCCCGACTTTCCCCTTTCCTAATTTCCTTGGTCTTTTCATTGTAATAAGTAATTTTGCACTTGCATTTCTCCTTTGCCCCTCCCCTTTTTATGGGTATTGCTAGTTATGTCCCCTTGTGTTGACATTAAAAGGACCAGGAATGTGGAAAACTTTTATCAGACACCTACCATAATTTCCCTATTGTGTTTCCTCTTTCTGTCATCATAGTTCCCATCCCCAGTTGTGTCATGAGTTTAGATAGAAATGAGGGGTTGAATTATTCACCCTTGGTTGACCAGTTAAACCTCTTTTCTACCGCTGTGCATTTTTTAATGGCAGATCAGCAGCTCTTTTATTCCACTGCTCTTATGAATGACACTGGAACAATAGCCATTTGGGCAGCCGATCTACACATAAATAGCTGTATATCGAACTGTTAAGCCGCAGAAACCAGCAAGAACCTCGCTGGGAGCCACATTCTGCCGAGAACCTCGGCCGTGTATGCTCTCGGCGAGCCCCGCCCGTCTATTTGCTCGACGGCCCGTCGGGATGAATGGCTGGTTGCCTTTACCGACAGGCGGGTCGCCGATTCTGACGGCCGGCAGAGAACCTCGACGGGCGGAGCGATGTGTTCCGCCCGTCGAGGTTCTCTGCCGTGTGTACGGGGCCTTATGCCGCGTACACACGGCAGAGAAACTCGACGGGTGGAACACATCGTTCCGCCCGTCGAGGTTCTCTGCCGGTCGTCAGATTCGGCGACCCGCCCGTCGGGAAAGGCAACCGGCCATTCATCCCGACGGGCCGTCGAGCAAATAGAGAACCTGCTCTCTATTTGCTCGACGGGTTTCCCGACTGGCGGGGCTCGCCGAGAGCGTACACACGGCCGAGGTGCTCGGCAGAATGCGGCTCCCAGCGAGGTTCTCGCTGGTTTCTGCCGAGAACCTCGGCCGTGTGTACGGGGCTTAATTAGACGCCTGGTACACAGAGACACTATACCAAGCAGATTCAAAAGGCTGGCTACATTGTGATTAATAAGATTGGTTATCACATTGATCACATGGCACTGTCAATGGTCGTTCACCTCCACATTGCAGTAGACAAAGGGCTTGAGAAAGCTGAGATGACTTGGCTGACAATACAAGACATTGAAAACATCAAACAGATTAACAGACTTCCGGGTAAGAGTCAAAACATTTAGTTGGATGATCCGCAGAGCTATCCTGCTCTGTAGTAGTGGTATCAGACTCCAACCAAACATACCATACATTATTGAATGTTTGAGGGCATCCCATATTTAAGTATGTTTCCTTGTATAAAGGAATGACTGTGTTGAACAACGACTTCCACATGTTCAAAGTTGGGACGGAGGATGCTCTTCATTTGAGTATAATAATTTTCTGGGCATAAAATAGGTGCAAACCCAGTAATGCGGGAACAGCTCAGAATGAGCCAGAGCATCCACCAGTCCTACTATTTTTTAACCCCTTTTTGCTCTCTCCCCTTTTACACATACTATCTTTAAGCCCTGTACACATGGGCAGACTGTCGGGAGACATTTACCGGTACAAAAAATACTAGCCGACATTCTGCCCCTGTGTATGTCAGCCAACTTCTGTCAGGCATGCATGCTGGAAAACCAGCAGTCGACAGACTCCTGATCAGTGCTCTTAGCCAATGGCAGTGTTCTGGCTGGGGGGGCTGTCCCCTTGTCAGAACACAACAGCTTAGTAGGGGAAATCGTTGAACTAACCTCGCATGGTTAGTACAGTGGCTCCTGACAGGAGCTCTCAGGTGTACTGTAGTGTGTATCAGCCTTCATGCCATCTCTATTTGTCCTGTATATTAACCCTTTTATCTCCCTTATCCTGCACATCTGATCATTAATACCTTCATCTCCATCCTGCCACTGTATGTGACCAGTACATTAACCACTTCACTTTCTTCTCCCTCTATGTGTGGCCTGTATATTAAGGTTTCAGATGCACCATTGCACAGCTCCATGTTTAACCCCTTCAGTACCAGCATGTTTCTTCATTTCCAAAAGATTGAGGAAAAAAATAAGGAGTTTCTTCATTTCCAAAAGATTGTGGAAAATAATAAGGGGTGTCTACTTTCCAAAAAAAAAAAGGTAATATTTTAATTTTTTTGTGCTATTTTTATCTTAACCGAAAATAAAGGAAACACTTTTTTTTTGTTTTTCTTCTTTATTGTAAAGAAAAAAAACAGTGGTTATTAAATATTAATACAAAAATGATATACATCTAATTTGGGTACAGTGTTGCATAGCATATTTATTATCAACTATCACAGCACTGAAACTGAAAAATGGGTTATTACATGCAGGAATTCAAGTGGTTATGGATATTTCTTGGGGTCAGGGGCTGTAAGTGACCCATCATATTCTGTCATGAGAAAGAGCCTGTAGAGAAAATGTACAGTAAATATCTAAAAACAACTTTTGGGAGACCAGGTTCTTAATTTCAGTCCAGTACATTTCGTAGGTGCCAGATAGAATTGAAAATTAAGGTAAATCTTCCTGACATGAAAAGCAATAAAAAAGATTTTGTTCAGAGGGGAAGTTTACAATCATCGTCAGGTTCAACTGCTGTCTGGTTCTCCTCTGGGGAATTTTCCTCTAACTTCCTGTCCAGATGATGAGTTTCCAATCAGAAAGTTCAGGTTAATCTCTTAGGGAAACATTAAAAGCATTAAAAGCACATTAAAACCAACCCAATCTTTTTCAGATATGTTATGTTGCACATGAGCTTGTATTGCATTAATGCAACTTATTCATTGGAATGATATGCAAATTCACAAAATTTAAAAATGAGAGCTGTATCATGTTTGGTAGCCATTCTCGCTCTACTAAAAAGAAAAGTTTTGTTGTGGTAAGGCTGGGCTTTACATTATTAGCAGAATGATTAAACATGCTGTATATATGGGCATAGCTGGAACAGAAGACTTCAGACAGACAGAAGTAAAGGTTTGGCTGGAAATATTTTGGCCAACAGAGTAGTGTTATCCAGCCAATCTGATGATAAGAGTGGTATTCCTGGATTACTGTAGCTAGCTTCATGGTCTGCTATGCCTTTAGTGACATCCATACATTTTATTTATGATTTATTAATTTCAGAGGTAGTAACATTGGAAACAACTACAAGGACAAACATGCCTTACTTACTCCCTCTACCTTAACCACTTAACCCCCGGACCATATTGCTGCCCAATGACCAGAGCACTTTTTGCGTTTTGGCACTGCGTCGCTTTACTGACAATTGCGCGGTCCTGCGACGTGGCTCCCAAACAAAATTGGCGTCATTTTTTTCCCACAAATAGAGATTTCTTTTGGTGGTATTTGATCACCTCTGCGGTTTTTATTTTTTGCGCTATGAACAAAAATAAAGCGACTATTTTGAAAAAAAATGCAATATTTTTTACTTTTTTACTATACTAAATATCCCTCAAAAATATATAAAAAAACTTTTTTCAGTTTAGCCTGATACGTAGTCTTCTACATATTTTTCGTAAAAAAAATCACAATAAGCGTTTATTGATTGGTTTGCACAAAAGTTATAGCGTTTACAAAAAGGGGATAGTTTTGTGGCATTTTTATTAATATTTTTTTTTACTAGTAATGGCGGCGATCAAATTTATTTTTCGGTACTGCGACATTATAGCGAACACTTCGGACACTTTTGGGACCATTGCCATTTTTTATAGCGATCAGTGCTATAAAAATGCATTGATTACTATAAAAATGCCACTCTGCAGTGAAGGGGTTAAATATGTTCCTGGGTGTGTTCTAACTGTATGTGGGGGGGGGGGGTGGACTCACTAGGGGAAATCACCGATCTTCTATTCATACATTGTATGAACAGAAGATCAGCATTTTCTCCCTGACAGGACCGGGTCCTCGCTCTGTACCGAGCAATCGTGGGTGCCTGGTGCCCTTGTGGCCGCTAAGAGAGCCGACGTAGAGCTATGGGCTCTCGCGCAGGGGAGCCAACCTGCCGCCGTATAACTGCACTGACATCTGCAATTCTAAAGATTTGTTGTAGATATATTGTATTATTATACATGTTAACATTAGAGGAAAGGAATGGGATCACAGAGGACAAGGGTGACCTTTTACATCTAGAGGAAAAGAGATCTAATCTTCAAATAGGGAAAGGTTTCTTCAAAGTAAGAGCTGTGAAAATGTGGAATCGGCTCCATCAAAAGGTGGTTTTGGTCACCTCAGTAGATTGCTTTAAAAAGGCTTTGATTCTTTTCTAAATGTACAAAATTCAGTCCTGATCAAAAGTTTAAGACCACTTGAAAATGGCAAAAAATCATATCTTACATTGTTGGATCTTAACAAGGTTCCAAGTAGAGCTTCAACATGCAACAAGAAGAAATGAGAGTGAGACAAAACATTTTTTGAGCATTCAATTAATTGAAAATAAAGAATAAACTGAAACAGCCTGTTTTTCAGCTGATCAAAAGTTTAGGACCACATGACTTTAAAAGGCCAATCTGTGCAAAGATGTGGATTCATTGTCATTCTCTGTCAGGTAGTCACACGTTGTGATGATAAAGGCAAAAGAACTCTCCCTTTTTGAACATGGTCGGGTTGCTGAACTGTATAAGCAGGGTCTCTCATCAAGACACTGGACGATCCTCGACCCAAATTAAGGCCCTTACTGGTGCTGACTCCATCAGACGGTATCTGAGACTGAAGGGCTTCAAAAACAAAAAACGTCTTCAAAAACCTTGTCTCCTTGAACGCCACAGAACTGCTCGTTTGGACTTTGCAAGAGAACACCAAACATGGGACATTCAAAGGTGGAAGAAAGTTTTATTCTCTGATGTGGAAAAAAATGTAACCTTGTTGATCCTGATGGTTTCCAACGTTACTGGCATGACAAGCAGATCCCACCTGAGATGTTTTCTACGCGCCACAGTGGGAGGGGCGCCATAATGGTCTGGGGTGTTTTTTCCTTCAGTGGAACAATGGAGCTTCAGGAAGTGCAGCGGGGCGTCAAACGGCCGCTGGCTATGAACAGATGTTACAGAGAGCATTCCTTAATGACTGAGGGCCCTCGTCTGTGTGGTAACGACTGGGTTTTTTAAAGGACAACGCTACAGTACAACAAGCGCAGGACAAGGGACTTCTTCCAGTAGAATAACATCACTTTTGGTCCATCCTGCATGTTCCCCTGATCTAAATCCAATTGAGAACCTTTGGAGATGGATGGCAATGGAAGTTTACAAAAATGGACAACAGTTCCAGACAGTAGATGGCCTTCGTGCGGCTGTCTTCACCACTTGGAGAAATGTTCCCACTCACCTCATGGTAATGCTTGCATCAACCATGCCGAAACAAATTTTTTAAGTGATCAACAATAACGGCGGAGCTACTCATTACTGAGATCATGTTCGGAAGTTGGATTTCTGTTTTGGGGGGTAGTTTTTTTTGGAGGTGTGGTCCTAAACTTTTTCACATTTCAGTTTATTCGTTGTTTTCAATTAATTGAATGCTCAAAAAATGTTTTGTCTCACTCTCATTTCTTCTTGTTGCATGTTGAAGCTCTACTTGGAACCTTGTTAAGATCCAACAATGTAAAATATGATTTTTTACCATTTTTCAAGTGGTCTCAAGCTTTTGATCAGGACTGTATAACTGGATACTAACATTTATAGGTAAAGTTAACCCAGGGGATATACAGTTGCATCTCGGGGGATCGGAAAGGAATTTTTCCACCCGCTGGAGCAAATTGGACTGTGCTAGGTGTGTTAAAACAGGCTATGGAAGTCTCATGCAACTTTTAAAATGACATTGACATGTTAACATGTTAATGCTTATGAGCATGATTAGCATACTTTTCTTACTTTGTAATGTTAAAGGTATACCAAACAAAATCAGAAAGATCTCAGTAGGGTCAACCCAATTAAAGAATGCTGAGGGGGGCACATAAATCAAAATTCAGACCTTGGGTGGGTGATTGAGTCCAATGTTGTCTAGACCATAGCTCCAGCTCTCTATCATTGCATAGTTTAACAGTATTGTTAAAAGCCAAACATAATGACAACTGTGGTATGAAGTCACAACAGCGAACTGGAGACAATTCTTAGTCACCGCCAGTAACCAAAATCCCACAACAGGCATGAGATTTTTCTTGTGACACCTAACACATTATCTTAATGCACTTAGCGTCAGTAATTTGAAGGCTATATGCTTCCTGGGTGTATCCGCCTTGTAGGGGAGTTGATAGTATCCTGAGACTTTGCATTAATGGAGATTTCAGAATGACTTTGATGTATTCCTCACACAGATATTTAACTGAGCCAATGCTAGATGTATCTCTGCTGGTAATTTCTAACTGTCATTAGACTAATCATTAGTCACGGCAGAAGGTCTTTGAACATTTCATATAGTAAATCCAAGAGTTATAATGCATATAGCCCTAAACAAAGACATTATATCAATGGCAAAAAAAAAAAAAATTCCAGGGGGGTTTACTGGTGGATGTTGTTTTATTTAATTTATTACAGATGTATAGAAAACAATTGTATTTCTTTATTTGTATACAGTATGTGTATATGAGCATGTGTGTATCTCATGTTGCTATCCATTGTAGTAGTGGTTCTTAAAGTCAAAACCTTACATGTGTGTTGTAACATAATTTCCCAGTAAGTAATGTTTGGATATCTGCATGCTCCTGCTGCATAGCAACCCACTGTTACAAGGAGTGGAGGGTTGTGCAGGGCACAGTTTCTCGGAAGAGGTGTGTATTCAGCAAACAAGTAAAGAATTCAATGTGAGCAGCTTCTGGTAAGAAATAATACAAAAAAGAAGCACAATGCACACCCTATAATGTGAGAAAACAAACCATGGTAGGAGAACTATAAAATTCAAAAACATCACATTAAAGCTGCAGCGTGCAAAACATCAACACCTTTTTTTATCTCTAGTTCTTTTCCCTATGAGGGCCATGTTAGGCCTGTTTCCTGAATTATGTCCTATATATTATATTCATCAGCAAAATAAGCTGAGAGGGTAGGGAAAATGAGAAAGTGTTACCTTAAACTGTGTAGATGAATGGGTGTTAATTGAGCGGCTCCATAGGCCAAAAGTGACAAGGCTCAAGACAAATGATGCTTTAGTACTTTAGTTTGGTACAATATTGTACTGGCCTACAATGCACAAAAAGATGCATAATTTTTATAGTTAATACCATTCTTTTTTAAATTCATGTGTTTTCTTGACTTTGGCTGTACTGATTTTGGTTTCTGTGGCCCATTTAAAGTCTGTCTGGTGCATACCAAAGTCTGTCTGGTGCATACCAGTGCATATTTTGTAATACCAGTCCAAAGTTTTTAAAGATCTGTCTTAAGAAGGCGGTGTTAAATACTCATTCTATGTCATCTTAAGTTTTGGAGTTGCAGTAGTCGAGACGAGAAAAATAACCAGGGAATCAGGAGCTTTGTGGTTTCATTGGTTAGGAAGGGACGTCGTTTGGAGATGTTGAGATGTGCATGATTCAAGCAGCAAGCTTTGGAAAGGGATTGGATGTGGGGCTAAAATGAGAGTTCAGGGTCCACCCTGGCATATGGGGATGGGTGGATGGTTGTGCCATTACTCTTGACAGAGAAGTCAGGGGGAGAGACACATGGGGGAGGAAATATTATAAACTCGGCTTTGGACAAGTTGAGTTCGAGGAAGTGGTGTTACATCCAGACAGGTATGTCTGTTAGTAAGTTAGTGACGCATGAGGAGACTGATGGAGTGAGTTGAGGGGTAGAGAGATAGATTTGGGTGTCGTCAGCATAGAAGTGATATTGAAAACCATGTGAGGCAATCAGCTGACCCATGGAAGAGGTGTATAATGAAAATGAGAGAGGCCCAAGAACAGAACCTTGGGGGACCCTGACAGAGATGGAAAGAGGAGGGGAGGAAGTAGAATTATAAGTGACACTGAAGGTGCATTGGAATAGGTAGGATGAGAGCCACCGAAGAGCACAGTCACGGAGACCGAGGGAGTTACGTTTTTGGAGGAGAAGGGGGTGTTCAACCATATCAAAGGCAGCCCGAAAGGTCCAGAAGTAGGAGTACCGAATAGTGTCCATTGATTTTTGCAGTTAGTAAGTCATTTGTGAGTTTTAGAAGAGCAGTTTCTGTGGAGTGTTGAGGGTGACATCCAGACTGAAGGAGATCAGGAAGGTTATTCTTTATGAGGTGGTCACTCAGTTGGTTGTAGGGCAGGTGTTCAAGGAGTTTAAATGAAAAGAGGAGCAAGATATATAAAATATGGCATAGATTGTTAATTTGGCAGGGTCAAAGGATGGCTTTTTAGGTATGGGGGTGACCAGTGCATGTTTAAGAGTGTTGGGGAAGATGCCAGAAGAGAGGAAGAGTTTAAAGATGCAGGTTAGAGAGTGTAGGATAGAGTCAGGTGTGACCATAGCATTTGAGAGGTTATAGGGTCCAGGGGACAGGTGGTTAGGTGGGCGTTAAAAAGGAGTTTATCAACTTTATCTATAGTAGCACGTTTGAATAAGGATTTGTAATTACCTCCAGCAGACACTGAGTGAGATGCCTCATAGAAGCAGAATTATTTGTGGCATCTTGTGTTCTTTGCCCATTCTCACCTTAACTGTACATTGCGGATAATCTAGCCTTTCTGCTATAAATGCAATTGTTTACAAGCCAATCCAGTCTACAATGTCAGATACCTTCTTGGGAATGATGGTCTATTACTAGTTTGCTACCACTTCTGAGATGACTAAAGCATACAGTCGGCAATCTATCATAATTACTTGATGAGCTAGCCCTCTTGACATTTTTGTGAAAATAGTTGTAACAGTGGTTAGGAGTTATTGCTGCTGTAGGTACTAATGCCCTTCCCATCAAGGTTTTGTATCATGAGTGGATGGAGACCAAGAATGATCCGTGTTTCACCCAGAGTTAATACTGTTTTTTTTTTCTACTGTCTCTTGGAAGGCCAGGAGTTACGATTTAATGTCAAACATAAATGCACACTTTTCCAAATATTCGACCACTGTAATTTAAATAAAAAAAAACTCTTAAAAATGGTTACATCCAAGAAAGCGCAGTGCAGAGGTTCAGTTTGTGCCTCAAGTATAATATTTATAATACTGCAGAACATGAAATGCTTTTACATTGCTTACTGCTTAACAAAGCAACATGTTAAAGCCAAATGTTTATTCTGTTTTATAAAAGGTGGCAAAGAGTTACATTTCTGACAGGTTTTCATTTCTGTCTTTGACTCCACTGGGGAGATTTTTTCCTCACTTTCAGTTTGCTGTGACACCCTTGCAAGGGATAGGGTTATGTTAGTGATCAGGACAGGAAGACCTTCCTGTTCATTTATGAGACTAATGCCACATACACATGAACGGATTTTCCATTGGAAAAAAATCAGATGGTTTTTCAAACGGAATTCTTCTCAAGCTTGGCTTGCATACACACGGTCACACCAAATTCCAACCATCAAGAATGCTGTGATGTACAACACTACGACAAGACGAGAAAAATTAAGTTCAATGCTTCTGAGCATGCGTCAAATTGATTCCAAGCGTGCATGTTTTTTTTCCCGTCGGAATTCCATACACACGAACGGATTTTCCATTGGAAAAAAATCATCGATGGCTTTTCCGACGGAATTCCGCTTGAGCTTGGCTTGCATACACACGGTCACACCAAATTCTGTTCGTCAAGAACGTGGTGACGCACAACACACATACAACGAGCCGAGAAAATTAAGTTCAATGCTTCCGAGCATGCGTCAAATTGTTTCCGAGCATGTGTGTTTTTTTCCCGTCGGAATTCCATACATCAGGATTTTCCATCGGAAAAATAGAGAAATTCCAACCGTGTGTAGGGGCATAAGAAGAACAAAAATGGTATGAAGTCTAAGGACGCTGCACTCCTATCAGTCAGGAAAGTTAGATATCAGTAAAATGGCCCCTCTCTGGCCATGCCCCCTGATGTGTTTTCACCCCACCCTTGGGACTTAATCATAGAGGCACCCTGATAAAGCTGAGAATCACCTGGGCAGGTTTGTTTATACAAGAGCAAAAACAGGCCAGGACTGTTTTGTAAGACACATCAGAGAACATCAATTTTACTGAGAGATTCCTGTAGTTCTTTATGTGATGCCAGGAAGTTTGTTAAAAAGACACACATAATCACTCTCAATTGATCCCTTGTAGATCCATAATAAGAATCTTGAACCATGTCCCAAAAAAACGTTTTTAATTGATAGGTTATAGGAGGAGCATTCAGTTTCCCTAAAATTAATTTTTGGGTAGTAAAAATTTAAGGCCTGTTAGGGCTT